>MU118051.1:0-43115 GCA_014904855.1 Thelephora ganbajun
AAAAAACCCTCAATTTGCCTGCAGGGTAAGGGGGGGTCTGCCCCCAGTGACAGTTGCAATCCCTCTGCGACTATCACCCTTATCGCAAGGCTTTAGGAAGTCACCCCAAGTACTCTCGCTGGCTCGGAGTCGAACGAGACCTCCGTTCCAAGTTGCGACGTGCCCGTCGTGACGTTGAATCGGGAGCAGATGGAGACTCTGAGTCTGGGAGCGAGGGGCTATCGGCTTTTGAGCGTGATGAGGGCAGTGATGATGATGCCCAACTTGACGGTGTTCGCTCATCTCCAGTCCTCTGACAACGTCAGTGGGGAACTCCAGTTGATCTTCCCGATTTCTCAGGAAGAGTTCAACTTGTTGTTGGCGGGGGAGATCGAGGCCGAAGTTCAGACGGTGTGGGAGAGTGAGGTAGTTCGGAGCGGTGCCCAGAACGATGATGAGCTCGAGTACAGTGATGGGTGGGTGACGGATCGCAGTGTAGACCTGTAGTTTTGCCGAGGTAGTACCGGTGCCAGTACTACAAATAAAACCTTTCTCCAATCTTGTTTGGTCCGAAATGTGAGCAAGTCGAAATGGGTAAAAGAGTGACTACAAAAGTGTCCATTTGTAAAAGGTGAAACTGATAGGGTATCAGGGGAAATAGTTGGGTAAAGAACGTGAAGTTGTAAGGATTTAAAAGTTTTCAAAATTTACTTGCCGACAAACCCAGAATCCTGACAAGCTGAGGACGACATGTTAAGGCTGAAGACTTGGTGGAAGAATGGGTGATTGGATGAATAAATAAGACAATGATTACCTTCTTTTATTTCTTTTACATTTAATTAATGACGTCATGATTGCACCTTCTATTCATGTTTAATTATGTTTGCTCTATTGTTTATGATTATTTACTGATGATCACAATGACTTGTATATTAGGATGACTGGTGGAAATTAGTTCCCCAGTCTTGAAATCTCAGGATATCCCAACCTTTGGGACCCCTGTAGATTGCCTGCGTCCACTCATTGGCTCTCTGACCTCTCTTCCCCTTTCTCCTCTGATTCCTCTTATGTCTCATCATCACAAACTTTTGGGGATCACCCCCTCTTGCATATCCACGCTCGGTGCAACCCCTCTCATTCGGACCCATCATCACCCTAGCGCACTCGACTGGTGTCTAATAGCAACACTTCCAGGCCCATCCACTTCTTGTCGTAGTATAGATAGTCCCAGGGTCGGTGGCCCTGACAGTCATCAATGTCTCTGCTACCTATCTTTACCACTCTGCTTTAGAACTATCCCCTCTATGTCATCGCGCTTCCTCCTGTTTTCTTCACTCACTTCAATATACCTTTGTCTTAAACACAAAACACGTGAAGAAAACACAAAACAAACAAAAGTATCATTTTGAAGGCCCCCAAACGAGAACTACAAGGGGAAGAGAGGGGCACTGGTATCTACAGGATTGGGCAAGTCGACCAAAGGCCCAAAATCCAGTTGGAGCCTGACAGCAGAAGCCTCGTCAGCTTCCATCGCTTCAATCTCCCCTCCTGCACCCAACCGCAACATGTCCTCCACCAACAGATACTCTGACGGAGCAACCCACTCCAATGCCTCAACACGTGCCAGGAGGATGCTAAACTCCCCCTCCAATCAATTCACTGCCTGCATCAAGGCCTCCACCTCATGTTCCAATGCCGCGTTCTTGGCAAGGAGGACCCAACGATCCTCGACCCGTGCATTGACCAATGTATCCAATCCCAACACCTGGAGTTGTAAGGCGTTGGCATGGGAAGTAACCTGAGCAACATCAGCAAGGGTATTATCCAGAACAACAAAACTTACCCAGCCCTCCATGACCTCAAGATGGGACAACAGTCACTCAGCGACTGTTGCAGCAAAGCGCATGCTGTCTAGGGGACGCTCAGCGTCCGAGTTTAACCCCTCCCAGTCGACCAGGCCAACAGTCAGGAGATCCATCAGGGTCAGGTCAGACCCCATTGGAGCAGCCACTCCCCTCGCAACGTTGCTCTTGAAGGACGACATTGCAGCGACCCAGATGGAGTTGGTGTAAAGGGCGGAAGGGAAACGAGGGTAGTACCACGACGATCATAACCCAGACATAACGAACTGAGTCAGGTCGAGACCCAGAGGAGAACAGATAGGCCAAGGACGATTTGTATCACAATGAGATACCATGAAGCCATTGAGGATGAGAAAACAGCTGGACGACATGGGAAATGACGAGAGGAAGACAATAATGACACAAGATGTTTATCCACTCCCTTTTATTTATTTGTTTTCTATTAATAACGCCTTAATAACGATCATATTACGCTCTCTGCTTATGTTTAGTTATGTTTGATCTATTGTTGACGACTATTTACTTATGATTAGAACGACTTGTATATTAAGACGACTGGCGGAAGATAGTTCCCCAGTCTTGAAATCTCAGGATATCCCAATCTTTGGGACTCTTGCTGATTATCCAGAGTCCACCTGTTGGCTCTCTGCCTTCTTTCCCCTTTCTCCCTCTTTCCCTTCTTACGTCTCACCACCGCAAACTTTTGGGGAACACCCCCTCTTGCATACTCATGTTTGGTGCGATCCCCTTTGTTCAAACCTATCATCGCCCTAGCGTGCTTGACCAGTGTTAAGTAGTGACACTTCTGGGCCCTTGTGCTCCTCGTCGTAGTATAGGTAGTCCCAGGGCCGGTGGCCCTGACACTCTATCATCAATTGTCTGAAAGTTGTACTACCATCAGCAACCCCATCCTTTACCAAGAGTTGTAATAGGGATAGCAGATTCATGGGAGCCAGCTACAGCCATTTCCAACAAGCATTCCTATTACCTATCCTCCACTTGGTCACCATGTAGTCAGTTCATTGCTGTAGTGGCTGAGGGAGCTGTGGAAATATGGGATGCACTTACCCTCAAACTCCTCTCTACCCCTCAGTTAATTAAAGCAACAACCAGATTTAAGTGTGGACTTGCTTATTCACCAGATGGATACTCTCTGGCAGGTTGCTCTGATACCTCCATTATTATCTGGGATACCCAGACAGGTGGAGAGGTCACAAAAATTGAATGTGGAATCACTAGCAATGGCTTAGATCTTGTGTGGTCTCTGGATGGGAAGACAATTGGGGCTATTTCACAGCAGAAGTTTGATACCTTTATTGTGCATACATATGATGTTTTCTCAGGCACAAGACTATCCCCTGGCACACTCCAGTCAAGTAACAAACCACACATCTGGGCCCATGACAATTCTTTTCAAATTGTGGTAACAACAGAGGGTCATAAGGGCCAGACAATTGATATCTTTGAAGTTGGGCCTATCTTGACCAGAGTTAAATCATTCCCTTTTTGGCCTGATTCTCCCTTTGATGCCTTCTCTCCAACCACTTATCGAGCTTCTGTATCTACTGAAGACCATCACCATAACCCTGAGCTTCATATATTGGACATTCAAAACTCAGAGGTCTTATTACAGAAAACAGGTTCCTATAGGCATCATAGCTTCTCTCCAGATGCAAGCTTCTTTACAGCTTTTACCAGAGACCACCTCTTGATCTGGAGATACACTTCTGGTCATTATATCCTGTGCAGAGAATTCCAGCAGACACCAACCACACTTCAATTCTCACCAACCTCATCATCAATCCTAGGTCATTCTAGTGCTCTCCTCCATATATTACATCTGGATCTTTCCCCTACTGCTCTTGCTGTAGAATCTACCATTCCTATCCACAGACAACCAAAGGATGCCTTTACTCCTAAGGGTACCTACATTGCCACAGCATACCATGGAGAAAGTACAATTACAATCACCAACCTCTGTTCTCAAAGTCCTTTCCCCTCCCAGTTCATTGACACAAAATTAGAGGTATCAGCAATGGTCCTCACAGGCAATGTCCTCTTGGTAAAGGGTTCAGACAAAATTGTAGCTTGGCTACTTACAGAGGAGGGCATGGTAGATGGGATTGTTGGCAACACAAGGGCAGACTGTAATGACAGTCTTTGGGACATATCACCTCAAACCCTTTCTTCTGGTTGGGCAAGGTTACTTAGATGGCAGAGCAGTTATGATGATAAGCATCTGGAGTTCTCAGTAGCAGACCAAATTGGAGTCATCAGATACAGTGGATTCACAATCCATGCATATCACATAGGAACTGGAGAAATCATCAGCCTGGCTGAAATGCCTCAACTTCACAACCATACCTGGTATCACTTCCACAACCAACAAGATGAATGCAATCTCTACCATTGTGATTTGTACATGCAACAGGGGCCCCCTGATTGTGAATGGCAAATCTCACAAACTGCTTTGCAAGAGGGTTGGGTGAAGGATCCAGAAGGAAACCATAGGTTGTGGCTGCCTCCTAGTTGGAGGTCAGCTAAGAATGTGAACTGGCTCCACAATGCTACAACTCTGCGGCTCAAAAACTCTTCTGAACTTGCTATCATCAAGTTTTAGTTGGAAGCACCCCCTTGGACTAATTGACCATTGAATTAGGTATGACATTAGCATTATAAATGTTAGCTCATGTTGCTGATGTCTTGCGTCTTCTATTGCAGTCATGTTTTCATTAAGTCAAATCTTCCGAAACTCGTGTTGTACAATATTTTGTATCTGTGTCGTTCTCAAACATTGAGGTTATAATGAAATTGCATTATACATCCAGAGTCCCCTTGAGTAATATGGGCTGGCAGTATGTTAACATTTTCTCTGATTCATTTCTGACTATGAGAGTTTCGCGAGCGTGGAACCTCGTTCCTGAAACTTGTAGTTATTCTTGAATCTGGTATCCATTCTTTGACAGAACACGGTGGGCAGAACTTGTACAAACTCTTGAGTACTCTGGCTACGGTGGCTGGTGCACATCGATGTCACAGGAATTCGAAATATGAGACCTCTTCGCTTTAGGTGGTTTAGTTCCCCGTAGAATGGATCTAGGCCACTTCATCACGGACAAACTAATTAGCTGTATTGGATGCCAGGGGAAAGGGGATACCAATCACGCCGAGAACGCGTCCATCTATCACAGCACGCCAGCTGAGAGCGAGAGAAAAAACATATATATGCAACGACGGCATACTCGACAAACGTACTTTGGCGATAATTGATATATCAGTACCGGGGGGTCATTTCGTGTCGATCCAAAATCAGGGAGAACGTTCAGGGGGATCGTTAGAAGGCGGGAGGTGTAAGATCGACAAGAAGAACTTGAGAAAGCTCGAGAGGGGAGTCGAGAAATATGACAAGAAAAGAAAAGGCCAGATAAGGACAGTGAATGGCGGGTGGAAACTAGAGAGGTGACAAGATACTAAAAAGGAGCTTCGTCGTGAAATAGAGACAAAGGAATCAAGAGAGAGTATTTGCACAGACATGTGACAAGAGAGGAGGGGAGAGATAGAAATATAAAAGGAGAGACGTCGTGAATTTTCAACACAGGAAGAACGCGAAAACAAGGGGTCAGAAGGACACAGCTGGCAACCAGAGGATAAGGGGTGAGAGGAGAAAATAGGAGAGGAATGTAATAGTTTAGACGCACGGCCCAAGAACTTGCTCGAGACTATTGAGAGGAGAGTGGGCGAAGGACGTGGAGCGGGTGCGGTAAGGAAGAGGGCAAAATATGCGACACGCGAACGAAGAGACGGAATCGAGAATCAGGGGAGATGTTGATATGTATCATGGGAGACAAGAGGTGTGGCGGTGAACAAGGGTCGTGAGGGAGGTGTGTGAAAGCGGGAGGGGGGGTATGAATAATTTACGGGTCACAGGGGAGGGTAGACCCAGGAGTTGGATGAAACAGAGGTAGCGCGATTCTCAAGCCCAAGGGATAACACACAAAACTCGAAAACGAAACAAAGCGGGAGAGATAGTGAGAGAACTGAGAAAAGTGCAAGACAAGTGATTCTAAAAATCGACCAAGGGCAACGTGAGAACGTCAATACAAGTTCCAACACCTGCACACAATGGGCGAACGGGAGGAACGCACTTTTCTAATGGGGGTGAAGAGAGGGCATCCCATCTAATGTCCGGAGAATATCTCCGTGATCGTCCTCCTCCTCTCGGTCTTCTTCACCCTCGTCGTAGACGATCCTCCCGCCCCCCTAGTGGTGGCAGACTGGTGATCCACCCCGCCGTTCCCACCCGACACCCCTCCATCCAACGACATCCTCACCGTCTTCCCAACGGTCCTATTCCTCACCAATGTCCCACTCCTCTCACGGCGGAACTCAGATTCCGCAGCAGACACGGGGCTGTTCACCATCTGGCTGGAACCTGTTCCCGTACCCCCGCTCTCCGAATCGTTGTTGTTATACGCCGCGGAGGACTCCCGACTCCTCTGCTCCCGCTCCCGCTGTCTGAGGCCGTTGAGGGCGAAAACAGAGATCGTGGGTGGTCGAGAGAAAGTGACAGCTGGGCTGCCCCCGCCGGAATTTGTCCGAATGAGATTCTGGAACGATAAGGCGGTGGTGGAAGTCGGGACGGTCGGCTGGAACGTCGTTGTCTGACCAATCCCCCTCACCGTATTCACAGACCCGTTGGATACCTTCTTCCTCGCCAAGCTGCTCTCTGAATCGGATGAAGGGGGTGGAAGGCCTGGTAGCGGTCTTGGTACGACCAACGGCGGTAATGCTCTGATCGATTGGGGCCCAGATTGTGGACCATACACACGGGCGGCGGGGGAAGGGGAAGGCTCCATAGCAACCTCTTCAGTCGAGGACCGTGGTGAGTCTCTCGCCTCTCTTGGGGTGAGGAACCTCCTGATTGAAGATGACCCAGACGAGAGGTTAGAGGTTTGCGAAGCGGTTGCCTGAGGTGGAGTTTCCTCGTTTCTCCTGTCTCTGAACGATGAAGAAGGTCGATCTCTTGATCCGTCGTAACTCATCGGCCTCTCCAACCTCGCTTCCCAGCTATATCTCGATCCGGCCACACTTCTCCTTCCCTCAGAGCTTCTCCCACCAGAAGTCGGAGCGCCTTCGGTATTCAACCTCGCGGTGACGTCATCGTCCAAACTGATGCTTCGCAGGTGCTGACTTGGTGTCCCAACGTTCGAAGCATTCGTCTCCCTCAACACCTTCCCCACACCAAGCAAGAACCCAGTCATGTTCCTCACGAGATCATCGCTCGCCCTTAAACACTCCCTGAAGTCCGATCCAACAGTTCTCCAGTACTCAGAGAGCTCCGAGTTTCCTTCACCCAATTCTCCACTGACCTCAGCACTGATCTGCTCTTCCAGAGCCCGATTCGTGCCATTACGAAGGAGAACGTTGAGTTTGTCGGTAGCTTGTACGATGGTCTGAGCAGCCTTGAAAAGTTCCGGTATTGTGTTCGTTGTGGTGTGCCCGTTCGGCGGTAGCCTTGATAGGTTGGATTCGAAGATCGAAAGCGAGTCCATCATGAGCCTCCCGTGTTCACCGGAAGTGACTCGATCGCGGGTACCAGATAGAGGGGTTCCGGTAAGCTGCCTTGATACTCCTCCAGTATACGGAGAAGAGTTCCCTCGATCCATACTCAGTTGTCGAATAACTGGGAGATCTCGGTCAATATCCATCAATGGTGTTGACTTCTTCCCCTTCAGCGTAGACACCCGCAAAGCATCCGAGGAAGGAGATTCGTGGGAAGCCCCTCCCATAGAAGACATTGGCCGCGACGAAAGTAGACTCCTTGGTGGCTCCCTTCTTACCGCGGAAGATGGCGTCCGAGGTTCGGGATCATGATCCGCCTCTCGATCTCTACCTCTAAGGACGGAAGTACGACCGGTCGTTGTTACGAGCTCGAGTCTTCGTTCTTCAGATTCTCGGAAAACATCACCTGTAGTCTCCCGGCGTCTCGTCGCAATTCCAGCTGCCTTCAAGCCTTCGCCGACTAGGGTCCGATTCTGGGCAACAGGACTCTCCCAACTGCCACCTCGACGTGTCTGAGTAGTGCCATACTCACTTGCTCCTTGTTCGTCGATGACTTGGCCGGAAATGTCTTCGGAAACGCTGCGGAATGTTTTGCGGGTCGAGACATCTCTCATTGTTGCAGAACGAATCGAATTACGGAAGAGCCGGGGAGAAACGGATGGTGGTCCGGAGGTGGAGCTGGAAGGATCGGATACCTTGACGGACTTGCTTCGGTGGGGAGTTGTTGGATCCATGGAATTCTAGACGGTAAACGGCAGTTAGTAGGAGAATTGAATGAAACACAGAAAGGCATACCGAATCCTGCCTGAACTCCTGTGGTAAAGGTTGCCGCGATCGCCTGCCGGTAGGACTCGTCCTTGAAGAAGCGACAGCGGCGAGTGCAGCGTTTGTCACATCTCTCACTCCCGCATCTGAGACAGAGTTCATGCCCGACGACGTTCTCTTACTTCTCGGTGATAATGGTAACGGTCGCTGTACAACAGAGATAGAGTTCCGAAGTTTGCTGGGTGAATCTGGTGCAGAGAGCAATCGCTGTCGGACTCTCGTAACGGGTGGTGGTGTGACGACACGCTCGACAAACTCGTCCTCATCCTGGCTCTCGCGTTCGGTATCGGAGCCTGAAGGTGTGGGTTCCTTTACTCCGTATGTGGAGGTTGTCGCTTGCGAGACGACGCGAGGCCGTGATCCGTCGGACAACCTCGAGGAAGTTGACGTGGATGATACAGTGGAAGAAGTAGATGGTGGTATTGGTGACCGGGCTGATCGACCGAACGCTGGCGAAGGTGAACTTAATCGCATTCCGCTGAGCTTCTCGAGCGCCTGCGATAAAAGGAGGTCAGATGGTAGCCATGCGATTCACAAAAAACCTCACCTCTTGATTTCTCTTCGCCAAATTCTTTACCCTGTCCAACGCAGAAACGGTGTCGTTCGAGGATGCAGAAGTGGTTGATATTGTAGACTTTCTTTTGCCAGCTCCAAACTTCGCGGTCTGATCTTCGTCGTATTCCCCCGACTCGTCGTGGGGGTCATCTATACTACCCCTGCTCCCATCTCCATTCGTGTTGTTCATCGACCTATTTGAGGCCGACTGGTTGAGCGTCGGTCTTCTCCTAAGGCTTCCGGCGGTATTGCTATGTGAATCTCCTCCGACGCTTCCACTTCCGGTAGAGTTTGTCGCAGGCGGGGAAGGTAATCCGGAACTTGTTGAAGAGAGATTCGAAGCGGCACCGGGGCTAGGTGGTTCCGGTAGGTCAGGTATACTGGACGAGGTGCTGATTGTCGTATTTATGCTCGAGGAGGAGGCCGAGCCAAGAAAGATAGCAGATAGCGGTCGTTTGTTGTTCCCATACGCTCGACGGGTGGTGCTCATTTGATCAAGGAGGTGAGTTGTGTGTGGTAATGGATGCGTCGGGTCTCGTCGTTGAGTTGGATGGCTGGAATTTTGGAACTGGTGGGTTGGGTGGACTTGGTCAGACTGGGACCGTGAGAGGGGCCAGCAGTTGATCAAATCCACCAGTTGGGTTCACGGTCTTCCTGGAATAGGCCCGTGGTCCTGTTTGGTTGACAAAATACCGCGTTCGTCGTTACGTCAAGCGGGTGGGAGGAATCTGCTATCAGGAAAAATGCCAGGGTGGGGGGGAACAGGGGGTCGAGCGAGGAGGGAACGGGTGCAAATATTAATCGACGAAGCTTTGTTTGTTTGTAGGTTCACTGACGTCTCGGTAAATTTCCAACACTTGGAATTCCTGGGACTGGCCGTCGAGTGTCGAAACTTCGGTCGGTCCAAACGATTCAAGAAAACCCAAAAAGAGACCAAAAGTTGTGCAGGATTCACAGAGAAGAAATCGAAGGAAAAAGTTGGCCGTGATGAATACCGGCTGCGACAGGTTGTGGGTGCGTCGGGGGAGCGGCTATCGATTATGCGAAATCGAAGGTAGAGGAGGAGAGAGCGAAAAGAAGGAGAGATGGGGGAGAGTCGGTGTTTGCAAGGCTCCTTCCACGACCTCGTAGAGCTACAGTCTTGCTGTCTGGGCGGAGGGGAAGGGTGAATGGCAAATTCTTGACCACGTGAATCAGGCGTTGCGAGGCGTTGTAGCTCGGCGATCAGAGAAGTGATCTCAAAGGCACATTAATATTACACCTATCTAGCTAAGTATTTGGAATGTCAGCCTCATATACTACCCCTAGTCCCAGCACTAGCCTCGCATCGGGAGGAGTCCCCACAGAGGCATCGTAAAAAATCAGAGAATCCAAGGATTCTCGGATGATGATGATAAAACCACTCGTCTTACTCTAGCCTCAGAACCAGCCCAGTTCAAATGGGCGGCTCACAGTCAAACCCCCTCCACACCAGTGATTCAATCCCCCAGACGCACCCGAGAGTGCAGCCAGAGACGATCTGATGGAAGGGGGCGACGCTTGAGAGGCAGGGAAGCAGACCGATCTAAGAATGGCCCACCAGCGTCAGCCTCCAGGGCATCCAATGAGATACCCAGATTAGGCTGTTAAAGTAAGAGGAGGCGGCTCTAACGAAGGAACAACAGTACTATTCGAGAACAGGGTTGAAGATGTCGAAAGAATGCGGGCAGAGGGGGAGGAATAGCTATGTACGGATGCAGAGGTGGGCATACTAGGGGGAAGAATAGACGGTTGAGAACCAAAACCATGGACGAGCGGAATCAATTATGGACAGCAATTGAGAGTGATGGCGGATGAAGAGCGAGTGGGGATAGAGAGAAGAGAAGGCAAAAACGAGGATAGGGGAACTGTCCGACAAGAGCACAAACGGTACTAGTGAGGGTCAACCGAAGCAAAACATCAAATTGCCGACTTCCGACTTCTCGTCCTCCCACTGACGGTTCCATTCCCTGTATGATGCACGAACTCGGCTTGGGGTTGGTTCGGCAAGCCTTGTTCGGTGTATGCATTCATAATGCTCGCGAAACCAGCAGGTAGTGCCGGCCCATTTGATCCCTGTCCAGAAGAATACGCAGCCTGCACCGCTGGGTGTGAATCTACGAACTGGAACTGCTGGTCTCTTTGTAAGACCGGGGAGTGTGGAGCACCACGATGTGAAGGTTGTGAGGGGGAAGGGGGAAATACCATTTCTGGGCGGCCACCAAACTCCTCGTGATGTCCATGCCCATCTTCATCAATGCCGTGATTAGCGCACCCCCACCAGATGCACGCACACTGGGCACAGAGATGACGTACCTTGCCTAGAGGGATCTTCGTCTGCATCACCACCCTCATCATCACGTCTCCCTCCCCGAACGTTATTCAAATGCGACTCGTATTCGTCAGGCAAAGCAGGAACCACCGATGCGTGCCTGCCACCGAGTGGCCTACTGCCGAGTCTGTCACGAGAAAGTCTTGGTTGATATAATGGGCAAATCAAGATGCGAGAGGTACTGACCCTCCTTCATGGAAATTCTGCCACACATAATCCCTCAATTGGTCCGCCCCCGGTAATCCTTGAATAAGGTGCTTGATAGTGTTCTGGGCCAAACCGAAGAAGTCGGGCCCAGAGACAGAGTTTGAATGTTGTCTGTTACGAATCTGATTTGCCGTCTTGACGATCATCGACCATGCGCCCGTCGCTGTCCCAGCGATGATGGGTTTTGTCGGGTTGTCACCAGCAACGATCTGAAATTTGGGACCATCGCCTCCATCCAGAATCGAGCAGTGATAGACAACCTCTGCGTTAGGATCGATCGTTGATAAATAGCGCCTATGTAAATCGGGACGCGGTAAGCGGAGCAAAGAATAGAGTATGGGATCGACGCACCGCGTAACCTCATAACCGACCGGGAAGATGTACCGCTCCGTATGGAAATGCTCTCGCTTGCAGACTTCTCCGAGGTTGATGACCGTCATGATGCCGACGTTTAGGGGCAGCAACGGCTTACCCTTCTTGTCGCGGGGTACAACCGGGATACTGTGACTCTTGGAAAGCACTGTATGCGCCTTCAACCTCTTTGGCTTGGCAAGTCTCTGGTTTTCTGGAGCACGCGACGGAGCTACAGCCCTCGAAGTGGTACTGCTGTTCATCATAGGTGGTGGAACTTCACCTAAAGTAGATGATTAATTCAAACTCCATGCTCAGTTAGGAACGTAAGCACCACTTGCACCGTTTGGAACGAATGTGAAGGATTGCTCCTCGTGGGGAGATTGGGACATTGGCGATGCAGAGCGCCCACGGAATGGCTGGTCGCCGGGGAGTTGGTGAACGGTCGGAGATTGTTGATAACCCGAAGATTGGTGAGAGATGGATCCACCACCCTCGGAAGGCGGAGCGGGCGGCTTGATACGGAGTCGTGTACCGTTGCTGGAAACCAATAAGGGACCATCACCAGCTGGGTGTTCGCTTGGGTAGGGTTGATTCCCGCCTCTGCCTGGATCATGTCCGGGAGACGGGTTATAGGGAAAAACCTGCCCCTGGGCGGTGGTCTCCTTTCCCTTGGTCGTCCTCGCGCGTTTGGTCTGACGACGGGCTTCACGGGCCTCTTCCTCAGCCCGGTGGGTCATTTCTTCCTCTTGCTGCTTCCTAGCTTGGGGTCCAACGTGGCGGGAGTAATAGATGGGGTCGATTTTGGGGTCTTCAGAGGATGATTCTTCGAGTGCAACGCGCATGTTGGCTCGAAAATAATCCTGAGCCTTTTTTGGTAGTAAAGCCCGAGGGAAAGCACTAGATCGTGCCTGGATAACATCGTCTTCGGTGCGTTGTGCGTTTTTAGGTACTTGTTGCTCGAGTTCGATGATGCGATCGAGGAGGGCACTGTGTATTGGGACGATGACGCGACGACACGGGTGAGACTGATCAGCGGACAGGGGGTTAAGAACGGGATGTAAAGGGGTGCTGACCTTCGTTCGTGCCTCATACGGGATGTGCGCTCACCAGATCGCAGTAATTCCGACTCTGTTTCTTTGAATTTCTGTAAAAGGCACGCATCATGCCCAGGTGTAAGTGGATGTGAGAAAACGGACGGGTTGGAGGGGAAGGGTCACGGTTTTGGATCACCGCAATACGGACCTCTTCGAGCTCGAAGTACTTTCTCTTCAGCCGTTTATACTTTTCGACATGATCCTGAGGTGGTTTCTGTTGGACGCTGGCTGGTTGGTTTGGAGGGGGCGGGTATTGTTGGGGGTTGAACTGCGGGGGAGCCATCACGACGTCCCGGTCTGCCGGCGGACCCATGGATGTGTTCCCGGACGAAGAAGCCCTAATACTCATGGTATGTGAGAACTTTTGGATCGGAGGGAGGAGGAGTCGAGAGAGACAGCCACGGGGGAGACGGACTGATGGTGGACGTAGAAGCGTAAAGTGGGTCGAAAGCGGAAATGGTAACTTCAAGCTTTCACCTTTGCGTCAGAACACGCGCTTTCCGCCGGCGACCATCCTATCCCATTACAAGCGACACTAAAGCCCACAAGCAAAACCTCTTTTTGTAGGCTAGTAAGCAAAAGCAAGGGTCGATGAAATCCCCCCCGGTCCAACTCTCTCTCCCGAACAAGCAAAGCCATGCTGTGGGCTGCATCACCAAGGGGGATCTTGTCATTAGAACCAAATCCGGTCAAAGGCGTTGTACACCCAAGCTTCTCCTTTCCATCCCGAACGAGTCCGCCGGAGTAGTATTGTTTGCTCTCGGCTGATACCCTCCTTATTTCTTCATCCACGCATTCATCTCCTCGCCGTCCGGGTGCATTTGCCCGGCCTCTTCATCAGAACATCCGCCTCATTCTCCCAGGTATTCTCGTCCCGACTTGGAAGGCCGGAGCCTCCAGCTAATTCTCCCGTAAAACTTTCCCACACTCACATCCGCACCGAGCCGACCCTCCAGATAGGTGCTTCCGTGATCACGTGCACAGTCAATCCCGCCTCATTCTCATTCGTAGGTGGGGGGAAATCATCCTGAGGATCGTAGATAGAATGAAGATAGTGTTTGGCATTTGACATGGATACAATTAGTAAACAAATGAAGGTAACACCAAGCAGCAGCAAACTCAGGTGGTGTGTTGGACAGGTAACTTGCTCCAACACATGATAGCGGATTAGATACATAAGGTTGATTTCGAGCGACACCTCTCTCTCCCTCAGTCGTTTCGCACCACGACTGAGTCAGTTCTCGACATGGTGGCTACAAGAGACTGAACTAAAGAAACCTAGTACTACCTACATGTCCAAGGTCAACTGTACGAGAAGATGAGATACGTACATTGCGCAGTAAATAGAATGTCAATGTCTATACACAGAACAAGGCCGCGCAACACGACACAATGAGTTTGAACGGTTGGTTTGAAAGTATCTGTCCAAGATTGAGTAGCCGATACTTTGACCAGAAAGAGGTGAAAACTTACCAACGTCAAACATTTACTTGTCGGGTATACTCCTAGTTTGCGCTCACGTCCACGAATAGCGGATTCTCATCTCCCTTTGGCCTCAAACAGTCAATGGGGATAAGGCCCTCCAGTCCCTGAACGCTCTTAGTACTTCCGTTCCTCCTTAACACCTTCACCTTTCCCCATCCATCATCAAACACCATCAACACAGACACCTCATCACCGATTTCAACCACCAACTGATCCTCAGCTTCCGGTTCGAAGGTCCTCGTGACCGTCTCTACCTGCGAGAAACCTGCAGGGGACGGTTGTGACACAGGGTCTACGAATGGATCAGGGTTCACGAACCCTTTATCCTCGCCACTGTGCGTGATTGGTTCACCTCGGGAGGTAGGAGGTTTTGGGAAGGACCACGACTCAGTAGGAGTAAAAGGCCGGACGGAGATGGGAGAAGCCGGGCAAAATTGGCTGGTTGGGCTCAACCCGCCGCCGCCGTCATTGTATCCCACGTCGGTACGAATCTCCAACCACTGACCGTCGCTGCCATCGGTCATGCCGCTTTCCGATGACCCGATGCTGAACTGGGAGTTACGGCTACTCCTCCTCCCAGTCGAGTGCATGGCAGCGGCGGGAAGTGCGATTTCTGTATGGGTGACCTGCGTCGTCTGAAGAGTGGGGTTCGCAGATGCGGGAGTGGGTACAGCCATGCTGTCGGAGAATGGCCCAGAATATCTTTTACTGTCGGGTCTATCGTGGCCGTCCTCGGAATTGTACACGAAGGTGCTCGCTCGAAGATCTCCGAAACTGCTTCTGATCGTGGTGCGTGGGCCCTTCTCGCCACTGGACAACCAACGCATGTGCTGGGCCGCTCGTTGCTTCCTGACGCGCTTGCGCAAGAAGAACACAAACAACGCTAATGCGAGGATAGTACCGATAACGATTGCGGCGACAATTCCAGGTCCCGGGCCCCCGCCCTTAGAAGAGTTCGTCCCATTGCCAGATCCATCACCGTTGCCACCTCCACCTGCAGGGACATTCCCAGAGTGTCCGTTAGTTGAGTGGGGAAGTTGGGTGACCTCCGTCCTCACACCAGAGATCGTGGTGAAAACCACATTCTCCTGGCGGTCCGAACTTCTAGGAGAACTACTAGAATTGGAACCCTGTGAGCTAGGTCCGGAAAGGTTCACAGGACCATTGTGAGATAATCCAGTGGACTGGGAGGGTGACGATCCGCTGGTGGGGGATGGAGTGGGGGATGGAGTGGGGGTAGGAGTGGGTGCGTCGGGAGAAGCATTAGTATTCGGATTCAGGACGTCAGTACTGCTACTTCCAGATGTCGGAGGGGTCCATGTGTTACCGTCTCCACCTCTACCGTTCGCGGGCCCTTTACCGTTCCCCGGGTTAGGGGGATCCTGTTGCGGCGGGGGAGTGGTATTCGGAGTATTGTTCCCAGGATTAGGCATAGATTTTTGCCCATGAACGACGGGGTTCACCAAAGGGTCAACGATAGGAATGGATGGAAGCGAAACGGGTGGGTCAAGGAGACCACGGCGGTCGAAGTAGTTGGGTGCTTCCACGTTGGAATTAAAGCTGCGGTTTAAAAAACGTTTTGCACGACGGAATAGGATTTCGTGCATATTATAGGTTTGCGAGAGAGGATGGTCAAAGTTGGAAACGAAGGAGTGGGAAAGAGCAGATGTCTAACGAGTGTGGGGGAAAATTGGTGACGGTCACAGTGGTAGAGAGCACAGTTGCGTTTAGGGTTGAAGGCTCATCGGCTGTAATTGGAGTTTTTGTTTGGTAGGGTCTGCGGTGAAGGTGAGAGCGTGGGCTATGCAGGCCAGGGAGGAGGGGAAGGAAAGACAGGTGCTAGGCACTCGAGGCCCTTTTCTCGCCCATCGCTTGTCCTATAATGTAAGGACCTGACGGCAGCCACTGATGAGACTTGCGATCAACCTTCCTGATGTCAAGCCTGCCCCAATTCAGTCGAACTCCGTGAGGTGTGATTTTACAAATTGCCATCATTGCCTAAAATAAATTAGTGAATGAAACGCCACAACGGAGTCCTAGCACGAACCAAGGTATCGCCCCGTCGACGAGGGCCGCCCATTTGGGAGCAATAACCACTCTTACTGGTGTTTTGGGGTGTCAGATAACTATCGGTCATGGTCTCCGCAACTGTCGGAAACGGTTACGGAATCGACTGTTCGGGCTATAGGAGGACAACAAAGAATGACAGGCATCAGCAATATATAAACGCCACATTGACATATTTACTCAGCCTCGAGGTTGGTCCTCTTCCTTCTGCGACACACCATCGGTTAGCGCTTGGGGATCTACTGTCAATTTTGAGGTAAGAAGCCTCAAGTTCCAGCGGCATTCGATGAAGCAACCCAAACTCACGCTAGGGGTAGTGCGAGATACTCGGGCGTTGTGGAGTGGAGTGGCGCCCAGTGGCGCCAGTGCCTGACATTGCCAGGAGGTCACTCCCAGCTGCGCCGGGGAAATTTTAATGAGAATCAGAGAAGGGACGGCCGGGCCGCATCCACCCGGACGATCGCGTTTCACGGCAGTCATCACTTGTGACTGGAAAGGAAGACATATTCCAACTGCCAATCCCTGCGGCCGGAAAATTCTGATGGGTTTTCACTGAAGCCCAAGGACGACGCCAGCATCCGTGGTCGGCCGAGGTGGCATTAGACCGACGGAAGAGTGAGGATGCTACGTCCCACCGGATCGATTGTCATACATCAATCGATGTCAAGCGCAGCTCCTCGTGGTTGTGGAACAAACGGAATTGAAGATAACAGATGAGCGGTCGGTTAGTGACGACGTGGGTCCAGTTGTTTGCAGCAGGTCGACGATATAAAAGACGCGCTCGGAGATATCGTTTTTTCGCACGGAAGAGTAAATTAAGCCTCCGATGGCCTTCACCCCCTTCACACGAGTATCAGATGTGCGAGCGCGACTCGGGATGAATTCAGCCCTGAGTTTTTCTCAGGATGGATGCGACGGATTTTGGCGTTGATGGTGGTTTGCGTTGGGTGTGACAGATTACGGTCACGTTGAGTCATGTGTGACCGTGCGCGTTCCAATTAGCAAACCCCTTCAACGCGTCTCCCAACGCCATCTTATGGACAACCTTCACGATGATACCCCGCAGCCCGACAGTGAAGAAGACGAATTCGACTGGGAAGAGGTCTACATTCCATCCCAATCACAAGTGGGTCCATCTACATCTGTAACACCGGACATCAGCACTCCAGTTGCTCCGGCCATCCCCACAATCGAGATCACGCTCGAGTCTCGCAAGGCTAGAAAGGACAAAGAGGATGCATTGTAAGTCCCGAACACCTTTCCTACAACGACGCTTGAACCTTCGCAAGGAAAAAGGCTCTCAATGCGGCTGTCTACGCCGAACGTCTCACTCGAGTTGACTGTCACAAGGTCCATACCGTCTTCCTCATCGCAAACGCTGTCCTCCGAAATAGATGGCTGAATGATAAGTTGCTACATGTGCGGTAGTCTTTTGAGGTCATCAAAGCTGCGAACGCTCATTCCTGATCTCCTGTAGGCTCGGTTGATGTCCTTAACGCCATTGAATTTGCAGGCCGCTTTCTTCAGTATCAAGAAGTCTCGGGTTCCCGATACAGCTTACCGAGGACTCATGTTCGAGAACTCGATAAAGGCGCTCGTCGAATGGTGGGCACACGTTTTCTTCCGAGTCCAGAAAACAGGACATATCCAGAGTCACACGCTCGAGGAGATACAACGACTCCTCAAATCGGACGATTACGAGTTCGACGAGAATTACCAGCTTGCATATACTTCGTTCGAGGGTCACGAGATTGTCAAGACTCCTAAGAGCTTGATGAAACACGCCTTGATGAAGAGTGGATCTCGTGATGTCAGCGCCCAACTTTTCACGGCCCTCTGTCGAGCGTTAGGGGTTCCAGCTCGATTGGTTGTCAGTCTCCAGAGCGTTCCGTGGCAAGCAAACGCTGGTAAATCAAAATCAACCGGGAAGAATAGATCGAAATCAGACACCCCTGCCGACTCCGATGACGACATGAAGGAGGCCGTCGTCCCTGCAGTCTGCGGCATCAAGGGCAAGGGTCGGACAATAGGCTCTGACAGTGAATACGCTGTTTCGGGCGGGAGCAGATCTTCCCCCGCTGGACTACCCTCTGCCAATGGTAAAGGCAAAGGCAAGGGGAAACGGAAAGCAACTCTAGTCGTTCGTCTCCGTAAACCACGACTAAAACTGCCACCGCAGGAAAGCTCGGAAGGTAGCATTCATGTTCCATGATACCGCCTCGTTCCTGACTTGACATATTCCTAGACGATTCAGACCCGGTACAGGCCCCTCCGACAATGTGGGCGGAAGTTTTCTCTCGTGCGGATTGCTGCTGGTTACCCGTTGACCCGATACGTGCGATTGTCAACAAGCGCAAGGTGTTCGACCCCGCTTACTCAAACCTTCCAAAGAAAGGAGAGAATGTCCGTAACCGGATGCTCTACGTGATGGCGTTCGAGGAGGACAGTTTCGCCCGAGACGTTACGGCGAGGTACGCAAAGGATTACGGCGCGAAGGTCGCAAAGATGCAGCGCAGTGGGGGAGTGGGAAACAGTAGGAAGGAGTGGTGGGATCGGATTGTCGCCATGGTTCAGAGGCCATATCGATTGGTAATGTAGCGGGATTCCGAATCCGCACCGAGACTGACCAGGCTCTGCGATAGAACCGAGACGAAGTTGAAGATGAACAACTACAGTCCAACCAACTAACAGAGGGTATGCCCACCACAATAGCAGGGTTCAAGGACCATTCCCTGTGCGCACTATCATATGCCATATTCCTTAACGGTTTTGCTCAATTTTCCACCTTACAGCTACGCGCTCGCTCGTCACATCAAGCAAACGGAAGTGATTCACCCTCTCGTCGAGATAGGCAAATTCCGTGGCGAGGCGGTATACCCACGAGGGAACGTGCTTTCTCTCAAAACCTCTGAGAGCTGGATGCGTCAAGGGTACAAGATCAAGGAAGGGGCACAGCCAATGAAGATGGTCAAACAACGCGCCGTGACCATCAACAAGAGACGTGCGGTCGAGATGGCACTCGCAGACCAGGCCGGTGATGGAACCGGAGAAGGAAATGAGGGTGGGGTGGTGCAAGGCTTGTACGCAAAAGGTCAGACGGAATTGTACATACCACCACCCGTAGTCGGCGTGAGTTTCTCATTTCTTCAATCGGTTTTATTGAATCGCTAACCGAATTTTAGGGTATCATCCCCAAGAATAACTTTGGGAACATTGATCTTTACGTCCCTTCAATGTTACCGAAGGGAGCCTCTCACATTCCGTGTACGTTTTTCAGCATTGTCACCCATTTCATATGCCTGACCGAAGGCACCTAATTCAATTCCTGGTAAATACGCGTATTCAGACAAGGGCACTGCCAAAATCGCGAAAGACCTCGGTTTGCATTATGCAGAAGCTGTGGTGCGTGGATGCTTGGTCCTGTGTCCAGAAAACTGGTGCCTATTCCACGAGTATGCAGGTGTCGTTCGAGTTCAAGAATAGGAAGGCCATGCCCATCATACGTGGAATAGTGATCGCGTCTGAGCATGAAGCGCTGATCCTCGAGGTCCGCGAGTAGACCTCTCATTCATCCCATGGTTCACTGACTTCCGTCTGTATTTTGTTGGCTGAGCAGGGATACTGGCAAGCGGAACACTATCGAGCCGAAAAGGAGGAGATCAAGCGCCGAGCGGATGTACTGAAACGCTGGGCTCGTTTGGTCAAGGGTTTGCAGATCCGTCGCAGACTCCAAGCTCAATACCAAAGGGCAGATACGGGATCCAACCTCCACGGGGATAACTGTGACGTGAACACTAAGGGAAAACACACGAGCGGACGGCAGACTGTTGTCGCAGTGTCGACCGCGGATCCAGAGCCTGACTCTGTGTTGCAAGGTTCACATGATGCCACGATGTACGAAGCTGGCAGGTTGGATGCCGAGGCACGTCACCCGCGGGAGGGCTCTTCTCATGTACTGTTTGTCACATTGAACTGACCCCGTATTCTTCAATTTGCTGCAGGTACATCACGATCCAGATCTGTTCCACGCTGGGGGATTCATCGCCACTGCGGACGAGATCGTACAGCCCTTCCGTCTGCCACGATCCCAGTACCTACGACCTAGGGATCACGTTCCCTCCCCACCAGCCAGCGACGGTGACGTGGAAATGGTTCCAGATTCGGAAGGAGTTATGGATGAGGAACTCCCGATCGTGAATGAACGCAATTTCGAAGGTGGAAAGAGGTACGAGGACGAGGATGGTGGAGTTCACTCGGAGCCAGAAGCGACGAACGAGCCGATGAAGACTATGGCTGAACTGGCTGCTGAGCACGCAGAACGACAACGCCAGCTTGGGTTGGGATCTGCGAGGAGCTCTAGACCTTCCAGACGATGTATCAGGTCTTCACGTGGTCGACAAAAGGCAATGAGTGGCGAAAGCGAGGACGAACCTGGGACAAATGAGAGCGTGGATCCCTCGGAGCCCTCTCTCGGCGGCGACGTTCCTTGTTCTCCAGCACCGAGTGAGCACAAGGCGGCGTCTTCGAAGACAACTTTCAGGCAGGACCCTCGACCTTCGTCAAAATCCGCTCCAACGCCTCGGAGAAAACGTGCCAGGAGTCCTGACATCGATGAAGGTTCAGATATTGAGTACCACGGATCGCCCAAGCCAAAGTCAACACGGACAGGACCTCATCCGAGACGGAAAACCACAACGAGGACGAGGAAACCAGGATCGAGAGCCATTCGTACAGTATCTGGTTCCAGTGCCACCTCTATCGCCGTACCGGCATCGGATCGAGTTCTACGATCGAGGAAGGCAAGGGCCTAGCCCTCCTTCGTGCATGGGCGGTCCCCAAGGGCATGCCACCAGTTTGTCACTGGAAGTCACAAGAATCGACAGGCACGAGATTCTGGGGACCATGAGGTTTGGGTTGGATCTCGGAGCCCCTGGGTACACTTCAGATTGTCTTGGACGGGCTGGACAATTTCAGTAGGCGGTTAGGGTTATAGAGACGTAGGGCTGTCAATCGGGGGCGGAATTCATTAATCACTTTCCTTCACGTATATCCCGTACAGCCCTTTGGGCACCTTTGGACAGATCTAGGGGATCTTAGTGATTCGTGGACACAGCGGGGGGATTCTGGGCGGTGCATGAATGACACATCAGGGACCCTCGTTTTGTTCGATCAGACGTTTCGATGCACGATGTTTAATCTATGCTTCGAAAAGGGTGTAGTGGGTACATCAGGGATTCAACACTGTGGTGGAACGAATGAAAGAAACTGGACGCCTTAGCTGACATGCCGAAACCGCTGAAACGGGACTGACATTCTACCTCTTCGATCGCAGCCCAACCCTTCTATTCTGTGGAGTTCCGAAGAATGGCGTCCGGAGGGAATGGGATGAGACACGCGAAGGTCAGGTACGAGGTGTGACCTCGAACCTCGGGAAAGACCCTAGACACATTAAGATATCTACCGCTCCCGCTGCCACCAACGATGGAATTCGACCCGCCCACATCGACAGAACCTACCCTCCGATTAGGTCTTGCCCCTCCTCCAGCATGACTATCGGAGTACTCGATTGAATCGGTGGCAACTTCAGAGTCGGTGGCCAAGTTAAGGTTGGCGTTGTCGTTGGTGTTCACACCAACATCGTGATCATCACTGTGTTTTCGGATCTCGGCGCCGACCCTTGTGTTCGAGGTTTTACCATCCTCCCCTTCGCCAGTCTTGACCCGCTTCAACGAGACGTCCTCCTGCATCTCGCCAGGGTCCGACTCGTCGCCAGTTCCTTCGCGCTTCCTTTTGGCTCTGGAGGCAGCGGAAGAAGCTATCTGTCGCAATCTCCTCTCTTCTCGACGTACGGCCATGTCCTTGAGTTCTTCGCCGACTTGACGGACTGATTTTAGGGAGGGTATTTGGCTCACTTCATGAGGACGCATCAGGGTTTCGTACATCGTTATCTCTACAAAATGAGGGAATAGAAACGCGTGGTAAGTACGGCGTGGTCTCGTAGAGGAAACAGATAAAAGTGGCGTCAATAAGCGGCGTGCAAGACACATACCTGTGAACCCATGCTCATTCAATACATTAACAGTCCTCAGGACTTGCTCCATGCACGGACTGAAGCAGCAAATCCTCGTGGTCTGATCTTTCTGATAAACAGACGGATCACGAAAGCCTCAGCAAGGAAGCGACAGGGAAAAAGAGGGGGATAGTGTGGATTAACGTACGCGCAACGCTGACTTGGCATGTTGTACTGCTTCCCAGGGCGCCGGGAGATCCAGGAACACTGGAAGATGCCAAAGGCCGTCATCGGATTTTGCGTCGCAACACGAACCCAACGAGACAGATAGGGAAGCCTGGAATTTGGCGAGAGTTACCTGCGTCGGCAGCATCCACAATTGTGAACCCATCCCTGCAAACATTCCGATGGGTCAACGTGACATTTGACATTCCGTGTTCAGCAAATTCTTGTCTGAATGCGGAATACGCATACCCACGAGGAGCGGAGTTGCGATAAGGCAATTCAATGAGTGAGAAAAGGCATGGAAGGGGATCGGATTTGGTGAGGTTGACAATACACTCACCGAGCTTTCAGCGCTCTCGCCTCGTGGAATTCATACGACCATAAGTGTCCAGACGAACCTATTGTTCGAGCTGTCGAGTGAGAGAAGGACCCGGAACCGGTACCTAGACGTGCGGAGGGTCTTTAGCATACCGCTCAAGCGATCGAAAATAAAGGGTCAAGATTTTCTGGAAACGCAGAGGGAGCCATCGGGTCCATTCTTTCTGATCATGATGATCAGCGGTGGTTTCGGAGTCGAATCGGGACCATAGCTTGTACCCAGCGGGGCTCCAATGAAAAGCTCTTGTTGTATATTCCCCTTTGTCGATTGCCCCGGCTATATTGGACGGAAGAGCGCTCGACGAAGGTTGGTCGAAAACTCCATGGTATCCGAGAAGGAAAGGGAGAGAAAAAAAGGTAACCCTACCTGCCTCTATGACATTTGACCCGGACCTTATGTTCAGCCAAGAAGTAATAAACGCGATATCAGCAAGGTACAAGATCTGTGTACGATGCGGAAGAGCCATGGTCCAAAGCTCTGGAGTAGGACGTAGGACGTGGATGAAACCGCGTCCATGGCTGGAAGCAACTTTCGAGCCATAAGGGAGACCAATGAGGTCGTCGTGGCGATAAGAGCCAAACTTGCTGTTGAATAGTTTACCGGCGGTGACTTGGAGAGGTTGGATGAACTCTCTCGTCTGGAGATACAGAAAGTTTTTTTTTTTTCGCTTTTTCTCGCAAGGAAAAGAAACGAGAAACTCTTACGAGCCATACGATGACCAAATCGCCGTCTTGGACTTCTCTATTTTCCGACCACATTTGGCGTGACGGTTGTTGAAGGGGTGTAAGCGATTACTCTACAGCGTTGGAAAAGGAAGAGGTATATCCGCGAAGCGTAAGTCACGCGAATGAACAGGAGAGAGGCTAGGTTTCCCAAATCGAATATGTTGGAACATCGCTAAAAACAAGCTCCTTTTTTTAAGAAGAAAAAAAGAAAAAAAACACGCGGGCCACTCCCGAGCGACGAAAAGCGAACGCAACGTCGTCGAGGTGATTTCGGAGGAGGCCGAACGGGTGAAGAGAGGACGGGTGGATCAAACTAGGCGCCCACCAACCCAACCTTTCCCATATAAAATCCAACAACAGAAAACAACTTGGCCTAATGACAGAGTTCGTCTTGCCCTTCCTCCTCTCTCTCTCGTTCTCTCCCCGCCAGACTATCCTCTTTGGAGCCACCATTGTCTGCCATGCCGAGGACTAAGGAACCTCCCGCTTTGTCTTTCAGTACGGGTTCCCTCTCCATCGCATCTTGCTTTGTCGCTCCTAATTTGACCTGATCCAAAGTCGGTATCGTCGACTTTTCGGAGGATGTACGTCCTTGCCTAATGGTCTCGAACACACCATGCTAACATTGATTCGCGCCACAGGCAGTATGGCTCTACTGTTCGAACTCGGTCACAGAGCTCCTCGGCTGGGAGCCTGCAGAACTTGTGGGAACGCCGTCGATAGACCTCACGCATCCAGACGAATCAGCCGCGATCCGACGACTTCATTAGTAAGTCTCTCATCCCTCGTAGACTACATGTGCTAACGCCGTGATCAACAGCGACACGATAACACAGGACAAAGCGGCCGTGTTGGCGTACCTTCGGTTGCGACACAAAGACCCTTTGCGCGGCCACATTCTGTGCTGTGTCGTACGTGCCACAAACTTCACCTTGTAGGTTTACTGACGGATACCATTCGATCAGTCCCGCACTATCGTCCATACCGTAACAGTGGGCAGCGTCTCATTTGCCCAGCCCGGGCCAAAGGCGATGCACAACGCCTCAACAGCGCAGGAGGTGCAAATCATCTCACCCACAGCATCCAACTTTCAGTTTAGGGTGAGCATATCGGGCCACCACCGTGCGTCCTACTCTGGCTAACTACTCCTGGTGTAGAGATGGAACGACCCGTCACCTATGCCTCCGTGCCACGTCCCCGACAATCTCGCTGGACGATCTAATCCACCAGCCGCTTCCCTCGGTTCTGCGCAACCTCTTTCCATGGACGACCTTTTTGCCAACCGACCCACGAGTTATCCCCAGCTTGCTGCCCAATCTCCTCGTACTCTACTTATCCTTAATCGTTTCTCCATAAACTGCAACGTCGAGTATTGCTCCAACGATTGTGTTCTTCCGACCACAGCCATCATGGGTCGCCCATTCTATGATTTCGTAGCCCCAAAAGACGAGAGCTTAGTACGAAGCTGGATAGACGCTTGCAAGAGCTGGGGAGTGAACGAGCGTGGTCAACCAAGCGACGGCGGTTTTGGTTTTGGTAAATTTACGGTTTACATCCCTGGGCGAGATTCAAGGTAAGGGTTCCTTGGGTCCTCGGTCGTGGCGTCTACTAAAAGTGGTTCGGTCCGATAGACCTGTTGAGGCGCCACCCCCACAGCCGCCAAAGCGTGGGACTGGACCCTACCCCAAGAGGAACGATAATTACATCAGTTCGAGGCCTAGCAGGTCCCGCGGTGGAACAAGTTCTTCATCGTCAATCCTGAGCAGACACCTACCAGGGAAAGAAATCCTTGTGGATGTGATCTTTTCCGCCCATTCAGATGGACTGATGGCCATCCTTAAGAAGGCATGAATGAATTATTGGGCGTCCCCACGGATTTTATGTACTTGTCCGTTTTTAGGACATTTATGATACTTCTTTCTTGAACTCCTTCAAACCCCTTGCTTGGCATCCACAACAATCACTGTTAGACTCCCCCACAAACTAAGCATTTATCTACAGTTAACCCTGTCTGGCGTCTCTCCCCCGGCGCTAAAATAATAACCTCAGGCCTTATGTTCATGCCGAGCGCTGCCTTCTGTCCCGTGTTCGTACCGTCCGTGCTTGGAATCCTCATAATGTGGTCACGCTATAGACTGGATTACCCAAAACGCCTCAAAAGAGGCGTGGTGACTCTATGATCACACTCCGCGGAGCACGGGATATATAGTGCGGCGTTTCGTATTTGGACTTGATTCCCAGAGTGTACAGCTGACGATGGGACACTATGGGGCACGGTACATCGAAATTGGGGTGCTGAGGGAGGGCGTCCCATTACCTATCGGAGCGGACATCTCTGGCTGAGGCGCCTGAGCGAACAAGTTTTCTCTCTTTCCTTCCCCAGAGGTGCTTTATGCCTTACGGTGGACGATAGTACACGAGACCATGATCAGTGTAGTTATTGGGAGGGTTCTTTCCGTTGATGCTCGAACATATGTTAACCGTTCGCTTCTTTACTGGTTAACGTTTACGTTTCAGAATGAGCATAGAATCGCGTCTGACGCTTCGGATTATCGGGTGGTGGTATGCTGGAGAGATTTCGTCGGATCCATTGGATCTCTTGATTCTCTTTTGTATTATCCTCATCGTCGATGCGCCGGGAAATTATCACGGCATCTTTCCTTCAAGGTCTTAGACGTCCCTTCTTCCGAGCTGCTATAGGTGCATGCGAAAGTCCGAGGAGGCGGATCTTGTGATTCAATTACGAGCGGTATGGTCCTCACATTATGTATTTCATTAGGCAGACTTGACTCTCGTGCTCTCGTACGTAGGCAGAGGTCGCTCATCACCAATACATCTTCTAATCCACCGTGGTGATTGGCTCCCTTGCTGCCGTCACGATGAAAGAGGAATACAGACATGTCTGTAACCGTATCGAGTTCATCTCGGTGGTCTATGGTGGGTACGATATGAGTGTCGATGTACCCATACGTAAATGACCGTCTCTCACGCTCTCCGTGAAACCTTTCTCCGCGGAGGTGGGCTGAGGCGTGAGAGACGATTCGAAGCCTGGTCAGGATGTGTTCAAACGCTCACACGTTTGTCCTTCGCTTGGCCCACTATAGCAGAGTCCCCTGACGCGGCGATTTGAATGTTCACGCCTCGGATATTAGTAAATGGATATTAGTAAATAAGACGTCCTGGAATTGAAAGAACGCGAAGCCAGGGGATGTGGGAAGATGGAAGAGGAAAAACGAAGGGGGATCCCGAAGTAGGTGCTCCGTGTGAAAGTCGCTGAAAACCTTTGGACCCACTTGACCCACAAGGTTCCGAAGTTTGCCACTTCCACATACGGGGAAGACTGATCAGTGTGGGTCAGCGTAGAATCCTCCGTCGCAAGGTGTTCTTCATCCCCACGTCTATTTCACTGGACGCTACCGGTATGCACAACACTCGACTGCCGCAAATAATCTACCTCCCTTCATCGGGTGGCCACACAGGCTCAAGGATCACCCCCGAGGTGAGTGTTACTTCGCATGAGACCCAGCCAGCCACTCACCCGACCACATCAAGCTTATTACCCGCAGGAGGTTTCCCTTTCGCCGCTATAGCATTCAAGAAGACGGGAGTCTGGTTGCGAGGGTTAAGCACCTGGACCGAGTGGCGTGAGCTCCCTCCTTCCCGCGTCAGGCTCTCATTCTAAGAGATTTATTGCGTAGGCGTCCCCATCCATACGCGAAGCCAGCGGTGAGATCCAACACCCCCCCATTATGTCGTGGATCCATATCACTCGATCCTGAGTCCCCGTCCACCCGTCCGACTTCGACCTCGACCTCCGACCCGAATCTCAACATGGAACTATTGAAGAACCTAGTACCTGCACTCATCGAAGACCCCACGTCCTTCGAGGAATTGATCTCCTCCATCTGTGCAGCACACGGTATCGATGAGTCCGTCATATCTGCCGTGACACAAGCAACAAAACGTAGTATGTCTTTGGGCCGTCCTCTTGAAAGGTAAGCGATGCTTTTGGTTCCTTCCATACACGCATACTAAGATACCCGTTCGAGTGCTCGAACCTTGGATCAATCAACCCCTTCCGTCGTCATCCCATCTTTGTCCACCACAGGTTCTATCTCTCCTATCAAACAAGAGCGACCGTTCCCTTCTGGTTCTCTTGGTGTCACCACATGGTACAGCTCCCACTCCCTCTCAGCTCTTCACGGACCCGCGCCCAACCTTGACTCAAACGTTGGTGACCTATACGTGCACAACAACCGTGCGGAAGCCTCACACCAAGTATGGCTATTTGGACTGGATCGCAGCTGGATGCACGTAGACGTTGCGGGTAAAGTCTATCACCCCACCATCGCCGATAGGGTTCTGAGCATGAGAGCGAACGGAACACCAAGTTGGATCACTGCGGCGAGTTACACTACGATCAAGTTGCGCAAGGAGAAAGCAAAGGCCATCGGGTAGCTCGGACATTGTTGATAACTCATTTCAACTGCACTACGTTTCGTATAATATGCAGGTGATTAGCCAACTCGTAATTATTAATGTACCTGTATTCATCATCCATATGGTGTCCACCTAACCACAAGTTTAATGGCTGTTTGTCGGTGCATCCGAGTGGATTGGGCTCCAGTGTAGTCAGCGGAAGCAGTCACGAGGTCGAGAAGTACATTGGAATGGATAGTTGTCAGCGTAAGGGTGGGCATGGAACAACTGGTGTTGGGACAGAAAAAAGGCAGTGGGTGAGATCTTGAGAGATTATCTACCTACAGGGGGTCGCCGAGGATCCACCTTCGGACGTCGGGGGCGTCTCCCCGCTACGAGCGGAAAACCACAACGACAAAATTTCGCCAAGACGTTCCGTGGTTTCCATTCAATTTCCGCGATTGGTCGATTGTGTAGTCTGGGTTTGCCTGCGATCTTATCCTACGTCACAAGTTGTAGTTTTAGGTGAGCGATACTTGCGCCCTACGGTCGGGCTAGAACGCTATGGATGGTATCCCAATTGCCGTCGGATCTGCTTTACCCCTTCTCAAGCCTTTCGTTGCCTTGATCACCCTTTGGTACACTGTACATCACACCACTATTTTTGACTCTCCGAGGTGTGCTGCCGACGGCTCTAACCTGCTCACCTTACGGTCTCACCTGGAACTTGCGGTTGGCGGATAAATTAATAAGGACCGGACGTCGTGATATCTGGTTTCCTTAACCCGTTGACGCCACCCACTTCAGCGACCACATGGAACACGAGGATGCGACAAGTCTAGAGATAGTCCCTTCTTGAAAAACGTGGAATCGGATCCGATAAGTGTAGTTCCTCTGGGTTCCGAAAAGCGCCAATCCAGTGAACCCAAAAAAAAGGAACGTGATTGAGTGTATGGTGAATCGGTATGACGTCATAGGGCGCGCCATCATTTTACTCAGAGGTTTCTACGCCACTGTGGAGGGAGGAGCGGAAGGAAGTGTAAAAGCTCGAGCACCACCACCCCTTTCTCAACCTCTTGAACTACGACCACTTTCATCCCCCTCCACGGTTCCGATAAGTTTTACTCTCTCGGTATCTGCTACTGCTAGCGATGTCTATGGACAACCAACGAAGTACAGCCGACAGACCTGTTATGGTTGGTGATGCCGTCCCAGGGACTACGGTTACCCTGCCGTCGGAACTGACCCACGTCCAACCAACCAAGGTCGACGAAGCGACCCAACAAGGTACAGTAATTCTTTTTTTTTTTTTTTCGTTTACACATCCTACGCGTCTGCCCTCGGTTTTACGTCTAACTGCCGGAAGGCTGTAATATATGATCACAACTTTGAACCCCAAAAACCTTCACGCTGTACGACCATTGATCCACAAACCGGATTCTCACCATGTGTCATTTGTAGGCTCGACTCAACCCGGTGATGGCGCAGCAGTGCGTGTCGTCGTAAACTCCCCTTCGTGGAAAGAGAAAGTTATAGGGTACGCGAAGAAATCTAGGGGTATCATGTTGCGACGGGTACGCGTCTGAGCCTAGCCACCCTCTACATTCTGTCCTGACTTCGATTGGTACGAATTGGGACAGCCTGAAGTCAAGGAGCACGGAGAGAAGATTCTTGAATGTCGAGCTACTGTTAGCGACCCCAATCAAGTGCCGGATAGGAGCGGCAGCTTGTAATGGAGTACTTAATTACTGTCGTCCCCAGTTCCCCAACAATCACCCCCACACCCATGCTGTACTGTACACTCTATTGTAACAGACCCTGTCAACGCGGAGCCTGTAATAATGTAATTCTATTTCAATTACTGTACACTCGGGGAGAGCTAGAACGAAGTTTCGCGTATGCTGGAAAGATGCGGGATGTACAGACGTATGCTGCAGGATCACAGAATCTGAGATCCTAGAAACGTGGGTGGTACAAATGAACGGGGAGTGGGGGTCGTGTGGACGCGCAGGTGACTTGTGGCATGCGAAGAAACAGCAACAATGATCAATCAGTGAATGTCTGTGACCAGGAGGTACGGAAGGCGCTCAAGTCAAGTAACGAGAAACGATCAAAAACATACACGACGAATAGGAAGTGAACGCAAGGAGTGGGAGAGAGAGCATATTAGACGGCCATACATTGTGATGCGGAGTAAAGGAAAAGCTGAGAACAAAGAAATTCCTGATATTTCATGTGTAGTTGAGTGCTGGAGGGGATTGCTGTCGAGTTTAGGCCCACAGGTCCGTCGTAAGTCGTATAGGGATCGTTTGGTGGAACTCTTTGAATGGCGACTTCGCAGGGTCGGATGGGACCATAGTCAATGACAGGAAATCCTATTATCCATTCACTTCTCCATCAGTCACGCACAAACGCACCTAGAGGAGCTAAACATCCAGGAACTTACCCTGACGAGTAACCCGGCAGCCTTGAACCCAGATACCTTAACTTCACTCGAGATAGGTATCTCACCGTAGAAGGTTATCCAATCCGATCCGTGGTTCTAATCGCCCCACCGAAACATGCCGGATGACATATACCACAAAGCCACACGCACAACGAGGAGAGCCCAAACGAGTCGGTACAACGGTCCGCGACGCGTGACGTATCATAAGTCACCACGGAGAGCCATAGTCCGGTGCGCGTTCGGAGAAGATCGGATCCATAACGACGAAGGTCGAGAAGCATCCGAATCAATCAAGGGAGGTAACAATGCCAATGAGTTGAGAAGCGCGCAGTTTGGGTGAGAAAGGGTGCTCTTTCGAAGATGGAGAAGGGTTAAGAGAAGAAGGGTCAACTCACGAATAGCTTGAAGCGTCCTTCTCCAATCGTTGTCATGTCCCACATCTCCGAGGAGGAACTGATCGGTCCGCTCAGACTTGACGCTCCATCCCTCCCCAGCTCTCGCTGTACGATTGTAGCCGTCTGAGCCCGGAGGTTCGGATTCTTCGCGTCCACAATAACCTGTCTCGTTAACCTCATCCGCGTGCATTGATATCCACCGACGCCGAAAACGCTCGAACCTACCGAGCCTTGCGTTTGTGGACCAAACGGCATGAATACCCCCAACGAACTTGAAGATGAAAGGAGACTCAAGTAGAATGGAATCGACTGAGTTATAGGGAATATCCTCGTCGTATGGAGGTAGAGCTTGGATTCGATGTCTTCAAGATCTTGGGACGCGCCTTTGAATGGGCGTTTGATCTTGATCATCGTCGTAAAGGCCTGCCAGTCTGAGCGAGAATCCAATCGCGGTGTGAAAGTTGCCGGATGCAATGCCGGTGGCGATGGCGTGGGGGGACGAGAACGTGGGAGATAGATTAGTGGAGTCGAAAGCGTCCTATGAGAAAAGTTGGATAAGCTCAAGGTTAGAAACACGATGGCTCCAATGGTTAGCGGCGTTCGACCTACGGATTGCCAAGACTAAAAAGACTTGATTTGCTCTTGTTAGCCACAACACTGAGCGAGTATGTAATCGTAGCGTGAAATCCGGGAAGACCGGGTAAATTACTCTCAAAGGACGGAGGTAATGGCTAAGTCAGAGATATTAGCCGGGGCCCGAAAAGTGCGCCGCGTAACGCCCATGCGACTCACATATGTCCCATACTCGTCCGAAAAAGTCGTTGGAAGGTTGAGAGTGAATGGTAGTGAGATCTGGCAGGCTTGACGCGCGCCGGTATCTGTCAGCGAGTGTTCCCGCGTCCACAACGTTATTCGCTGGCTACACAACTCCGTGGTGGATGCCCCTCCAGCAGCGACCTCGTGTAGGAGCAGCCGGCCCTCAAGCTAGATATAGAAAATAAAGAAATGTAAATCCCGCGGTGCTCCATTATGATTTATAACCCCAATCCCAGAAAAGAGATCGGGGCGAGAGGGAGAAAGACAGACAGAGACAACACATTCCTTTAAGTCGATACAGGTGACGTTTTCCGTCTTTGCCAAATCCACGCACCCCCGGATGGAGTTATTTGCACCTCCATGGTAAGTGGGAAAAGGTACGTCGGATCTCTGGTTATAGACCTTGAGAGTAACACCTCCCGACTTTGAATGTTTCACAAACTGATCCTGCCACTGCCTCGGTGGACTAGGGATAGAGAGTGGAACATTTGGAGGGTCATGAACGAGCAACCGTTGTTCGTGCCCCCTGCGTGGCTCAGCGGTATAGGCTGGCAGGGAATAGTAGGCAGACAGGTTTGATTGAGAGGCGGACATTGAGGTGACCGAGGAGAAGGAAAAGAAACGAGAGGGGATGGCGGATTTAACGGCGTTGAGTAACCCGAACGATCTCCGGAACAAGCGAGACGGAAAGAAACCAGATGGAAGCAGACACCGTTATTCACCGTGAGCCGAGAGAGCGGGCGGTGGTTAGAAGAGGGATGGAGACGAGAGAAGTGCACAGGGATGCCCGAGCGATGGGAGGTTATTCGATATCGGAATCAGTAGGAGAGGGAGCTGATACATCTTTTGACGGTGCATTGGACATCGTGGGGCGCCATATGCGACATATGGTTCATCGAACATTGTTGCATATGGCACATCGCGGCTTCTTGCCGCTTCGGAGTCATGCTCGCCTTTTTGCTAGAATGGTCGCCGAGTATTATTACCGGGCGCCCAGCAAAAGGTCAATGGGTCTGCTAACTTGGTTTAGTGCTCACCACTGGTTGGTCGTGAGCGTTTTCCAACTGCGAGTGGCGGAACAAATCAAAGGGGACCCTGCCAAGTGGGCATGTGCTTCGCCCGGGTACCACACGGTCATCCAACTCCGTCTTCTCTCCTTTCTCTAACTTACATTCCATCTTCCGCCAGATGGCGACCGCGTCTCGAAGCCCCTCTCTTAGGGATCTCGAAGTCCAACTGTTGCAGAAAATACAGGTAAATCCGGAAGTTTTCCATGCAGAAATCCACGCGAAAAATATACCGGCCCATACACGTTCGAATTACCCCATGTGAGCTCATCATCTTGACACATAGGAGAATTCTACCACGTTTCTCGACCTTGTCGCTTTTGCCATTCACCGGATAGTTCGAGTGAGTGATGCCCGTTTCCTTCCCACCAATTATTTCCACCGGACTGACCATCTGCTACGTCACGCCCAAAATTCTCAGGATGATGTTGTCATTTTTTCCGCGCCCACCGCCTATTTCCTCGTCGCAGATCCACATTTCGGACTGTCTTTGCTCGTGACGCTGTGCCTTACGGAACTCACAAACGGCATAGTGAAACTATACTGCATTCGCCCGAGACCGCTTTGGGTGTCGACCAAGTTGCAGAGAAAGGGCTCAGTTTGGGAAAAGGTTGGGACCAGAGGGTGTTCGATCAAGAATCTAACCCCAACTTAAAAACCGTCGTCTTTTCGATACAGGATTCGTCCTTCCCGTCGTCACATGCTCAATCCGTTGCCACCCTATTCTCCTTCTTGTTCCTCGAGGGGAAGGAACACCTCCCAGGCACAGTGTGGTTGTACGCGTCTCTCGTGACGGGAGGCCTCACCCTCCTCACCGGCTTCTCAAGAGCATACCTCGCCATGCACTTCGCTTCTGATGTGCGTTACTCTCCCCATTTTATCCTTTCTCCGCTCTTCGGATTGCCACGTTCGTTCACATCTAATCGTTAATAACCCCTTGGCACACTGTCACCCTGACCCCCTCCGCTGGCTCCATGCTTTGTACGCAATTCATGGGACGCTTTAATCACGGTTCGATCCGATCTGCCTATTGCGCTCACCTCTTGATGTGATTACCCCGGTTCGCGTCCCACGTTGTTTTTTTTGCCAAAATGCAAAACCCACCCAACACGAACATCATGAACCGTTGGTCATTCTCCGTACCCACACGGTCTTTATTGCATCTTCGTTGACTGATGTGATGCTCTCTCTCGGTCCACCTCTTTGCACTGTGGTTCCTCGTTTCCTTATTGGACCGTGTTGGATTAACCGTGTGGGTTTCATTGTGCTCTGACAGGTGGTCGCGGGTTGGTGTCTTGGATTCCTCGTGGCGCTGATCGTTACCAAATTGGACGTTGTGGAGACTTTTGCCAGGATAACGGTCCCGTGGGCGGTATCTCTGTCATTGTTTTCGACCACGTACATCCTTGGATGTCTGCTTTTCGCGGCACACATCGGCAGGACGGATACGGATCAGAAGATGCTGGATAAGTGGCTACAGACCGCATTGCGGAATGACAAAAAGACCCGGGGCTCCGGAGAGGGCAAAGAGGGGGAACTGATGGAGAGAAACACTATTGAGAGGATAACCCCGCACGAGGTAGTATCCTACATGATTCCTACAGGAGCCTACCTCTGCTCCACGCTTTTTCCCGCTCTTCTTTCCTTTCGACACCCCCACTACCCTCGTTCACCCGAACACACACCCCTCACTTTCTACAGACCCTACACCGCGACAGCGACGAAGCCCTCCCTGTCATTTTGGGCCGTTGGCGTCTTTGGACTTTTGGTGTTGGACGTTCTGAAGTCAGTGGTGGCTAACAGGAGAAAGAGGGAGTTGTGGTCGGTTTGGAAACAGGCAGCATTTTACTTGGCGTTTTACGCAATCTCTATCGGGTGGGTTTTGGCGGGCTCCGGGCTTGTTCATGCTAGACGAGGGTGGGTGCAGATATTCACGTAAAAACCGAGCCGTGCACAGCATCGGACCGGTGACTCGCTTGCATCGGATCTTACATAGACTCGAGGGATCCCTCGTGCTTCGAGCTTGCAATTGTTCATAGCACTTGACCTCGGTATCGGATTTAAACTGCATAGTTCGTTTTCTGGGCATTACACATACTGGAGGGAAATTTGCATTCTTCTCCGTCCCCAGGTCACTCAGAATCCTTGAGCCAGCCGTTTAAACTACCGACTACTTCCCCGTCATTCCACTTTTGCCCCTCGCTTCTCTTCCACTCCTTCACGTCCACAACCGTGCCCAAACCCAACCTGCCGAATTCTCCCTTTACCCCATCAGCTCCGTACAAATGCACACATCCGGTCCGACCCTCATCCAACCACTTGAAAACAGATCCTTCCTCCCTAGCCACGACAGACGAAATTCTGAGTAAGTACAGCGTCGTGTGTGACGGGAAATACAAAGAGGATGTGGTGGGTATTTGGGATGCGTTCGAGAGGTGGATGAATCCGTCTTTATGATCTAGATCAGACAGAGGGAGAGTGTGGGGAAGCGGATTTGGTGGTGACGTGACAGTGATTTTGTAGACGTAGGCCGGGACAGAGCGATCCATAGCGAGAACAATAATGCCACTACGGATGGTTTAGATGAGATGGTGGGGAGGAATATGGATACTCCGGGGAAGATATTTGAACTCGGTCGGATAAACTGTGTGGTCTGCGTGGTCGTCGAAACGTCGATCAGTCAAATCCCAACAGCTAAAGAGCTTCGAGATATGGACAAGGATATGAGTAAGGATGAGTAACCGCAGTGCGCAAGATTATGTAGGAGACTTGATCGCGATCAGGGTGGGGGCCGGGCCGACCGGGGACAAAGGTTCCGAAGCCTTCAGCTTCAAAAAATTTTCAGAGGATGTAAGGGACTCAAGAGACGCGCAATACGGGGTATGCAAAAATACAGAGAAAGGTTGGAAGAGGATATGGAAAAGAAGGTGTGTACGATTGGGAAGTTGGAAAGGATTCGTGTAACACTCATGCGACGTCGGCAGTTGGATCCTCGATCGGTTTAGGTGGAATCAACTCCTCCTTCAACCTCAACGCCAACGCCATCCTCTCTTCATCGCCCAACTTGACCATCTCCTCTCTCCAGTCCTTGTCGGCGGCATCGATTCCGTCGAGAACTCGAACCCTCATCGCGTCAGTGACAACCTTCACATCTCCCCAATAGGAAAGACCTGTCCATTCCTTGACCAGGCTCCCGCGGAATACCTCCTTCACCTTGCGGCATAGATACTTCTCCCTCACTGCGTTGTCAAATTCCTCCCTCTTGCAGAACAAGGCGAGAGCTTCGTCTTGGATCGCGTGGACGTCCAAAGGGTTCTGCGACTCTCCAGAGGAAATAAGCGATCTGAGGTGATCCAAGAATTCGTTATGCATCTTCCTTTCGCCTTTGAACTTGAGGTTCTTCATGGCGGGGAGTAACCGGTGAGGGTTAAAGAACCGGGAAGTTGTGACCCAGTCAAACACTTCTTGGGCGGTGGTGAATCCTTGTTCGTGGACACCACGAGCAAGACCAAAGAATTCGAAGATTTCGTGGTGTGAGCCTGTCAGGCGGATGTACGGAGGATCGGAGATGTAAGTATTGTAGCGAAAAAGCTGTAGATCCAGCATATCAGTTAGCGAATACTAAACATCTACAACCGCTTACCTTTAACCCGGCGACGGTCCAGGTAAGCCCAACAGTCCTTGCAAGCACACCCAGGATCATCCCTAATTCTCCGTAGGACTGGAAGAGGATACGGGAGTTCCAACTCTCGACATCCTCGCAGAAGTGGAGATCGACCTGGACGTACAACTGGGTCAGGTCAAATTTCCCCTCCCTGACCGCCTCCTGGTCTAGAACGAGGTGCTGGACCTCATCGTGTTGTATGGGTATCGCGAAGTTGGATGTACGATCTCCCGGTAAAGGAAGACTATGCGCAGATCCAAGAGCTTGCTCGATCTCCGCCAAGGTGACACACTCCGACAGAGGGATGTCCTTCTTGACAATCTTCGGCTGACAGATCACAATATCCAGATCTCCGTAATCGGGTTTACCGGGAGCTTCGGGGGGGACGGCGACGAGGTGGTACAAAGCCTCGAGACGAGATGTGACTCGAGTTTTGAGGGAATTGTAGAAGGCTGGAGACATCCTGGGGAACAGAGCGGTGGGCAGTCGGTCAGAGAAAGCGTTTCCACCCATGTTGGAAGTGTGGCGGGGGTTGGTGAAAGAAGGAGACAGAAGGTCGACACCTATTGAGTACCCAGTTTTGTGGCGGGTAAATGCGCTGACTAGGACAATATAAGGTCATTGTGTAGTCGACCACTTCGACTTTGACTGGCTCTGGTTGTTACCTCGGTTTCGGTAGTCATGAAGGGCGTCGAAGGTGGGACGTGACCATTGGGAGCATCAGACTGAGACTTTGGCTGTCCGTGCGAGCACTCATATGTGCGACCCGCTTACGCTTGGTCAAAAGTATCGACAGCATTGTCCGGAACCGTGAGTTCAAACTTGACGCTCGTGACAGTTTTCTTGTCCCGAGGCGCGTTGTCTGTCGACGATGCGAGTCGTAACGTCATATAAAGCGCGGAACGCTGGACGCCCAATGTTAACGAGCGCTTGTACTCACGGCAAATTCCGGGCAGGGGCATTGTTCAGCTTCGTCTCTTGAGCATACTTGTGGGGTAGGACGAGCACCGGGATGCACCAGAACGACCAAGACTCTCATGATGAGCGATAAAGTTCAAAATCCATTCGGATATTCTTTTGAGGACGTTTTATTACGCGAAAAGTACCACCGGCGGCGACTTGATCAGCTGGCATGTGCGGGTCTGAACTAGTGTGGGAAATGTTATCCACGTTCTTACCGTCCGTTCATGCTACGGACCTGATGGGCAACATGCTCTCCACGCTACTTTTTATTCGTGTGCCTCGTTCTCTGGGTTCCCTTCCTGTTCCTTTTGGTGAGGTTTGGGCCCTATTAAACTATGACGGACTCGTCGTCTATGATGATGCTGTTATCCGACCGGTCTACCTAGTCGTGTATGGCGATTAAGAGCATGAAAGACAAGCGTTGTATCTATGCACGTTCGGAGTGTACACGTGATGTGCCAGTGGCCATACCAGTTGACGTGCAAATTCTAGGATAAAGTTGGCACCACAATGTTGCAGTACCGCAAGCACGCTCTGTTCAAATTGTGCTTATGGGTTTCGCGTGTCTGATCAGCAAGGTCAATTCAATGCAATGGGACCCGTGGCGCTTCGCAATCGCGACAAGGTGTGAACGTGAGAAAACGTGTGGCGCCAATTTTGCTCCCCATCATTTGACCTAGCGTTTTTGGTGCTGCTGACCCAGGAGAAAAGGGTGAAATGCGAAACCGGACACGGGATGTACAGCAAGACGACTATCCTGCACGACTTGGCCTGGTGGGGTCAGAACAAGTCATGGGCTAATGTGAACGTTCCCGAGAAAGGAGTCGTTCCACGATACTCCGCGCCTCGCGAACGACGCGATAAGGACACGCTTGATAGCGACCTAGCCAGACACGATGGTATATCTGGGTAAGTTTTGATAATCTCAACGTCATCTGAATTCCGGCCTCTAGATTGTCCCGTTGACAATTGGGGTGAGAAGTATACGCGGATCCCTTATCATGGCCAAATAGTAGCCCCGCGGATCTGGCGTGGCCAGCGTGCTCGACATGTTCCTTTCGTCTGCCTGCTGGTTAATTACACAATCCTTCACGGCGTTCGACGATACCACCGTCTGTATCAATCTGGGTTACTGTTGGGCAATTGAATGAACATTTAAGGTGGCAGACGTCTCATGGACGCTACATGCTAACGGGATATCTGGGTCCTTGGACGTTTGTTTCGTTTGCGTCCGTCCGAATCGCGCCCAACCCTCGTGGGCATGGGTGGGTTTTCCCCCCGCAATTGGGATCATCCCTCATCATATCAGGTACCCAGAATTCCCGTGTCTTCCGCGTGCAAGCCTGCATTTCCTTGGCCCCCGTCACGCTCAGAAAGTTTCGAGCTCTCAGATACCCACACCATCCTCCGTTAAATAACAACTGCTGGACCATCCTACCCACGTACAACTCACTTCACCCAAATTCCCTCCGCACATAAACCTCGTTGGCCATCTTTATCAGCATCAACGATGTCTGAAATCTGTGAAAACCCAGGATGCCCTTACAATTTGTACAGAGATGCGATGTAAAGGCTAGGAGATACTGACACCTGTGTATCCTAGGTGGGGCGAGAAAGGTTGTATCTCATGCCGATGGACAGAGAAGTTCGGAGAAAGCAAGTTTTGTTTTCCTTGCGGAGAATACACGAAGGCTATCGCTCCCGCGCTCGTGCCTGTACCAACGAACAACGTGACATACCACAGCGGTGCGTGATGAGTTTCGGAGTGGGAAAAGGTTCAGAATACTGACGCGACTCTGGACTGAAACCAGTCGTAAATCAATTTGTGCAATCCTGGAGACATCCTACTTGCTGCCCAAACGTTCAAGCAATCTACAAGGTCGTCACAAGGCCGGAAATCACGGATAGATATAACGTTTACCGGTAAGAGGCTTGTCGAGGCCGTTATTCAAGCTCGTTTTAACTTCGTTAGGAACGTGGTGGAATTCCGAGGTGGATTCACTGCCATGGGTCTTACCTCGGGGAACCAGCAACGGCAATGGCACGGAACGAACAGGGCCTGTAGGGTAGGGGACCCCCATCAGACTTTCCTCTGTTACTCCCCGCAGTGCGCTCTGTGTTCCATCATCAGGACCTCGTTCGACATAGCACGCTCGAAGGAAAAAACTGGATGGGGTAGATTTGGAAATGGGATCTATACCTCGTCCACCTCATCCAAGTTCGTTGCCTACCCGTCAATCATCACAGTCTGTCCTGACCATCGTTCTTAGATCAAACGATTACAGCAAGAACATCGTGCCTTCTCCATGGAAAGCCGTGTTGCTCGCTTGCGTGGTGGTCGGAAAGGCCAAGGCGTTCATATTGGATCATCCTAAATTGACACAACCCCCTGAGGGTTTTGATTCAGTGCGTGGTCAATACCCTTACCCCTCATCGATCCCTTTTTGACTTTTCAATAGGTCATTGGCGAACCTAGCTTCCTGGGCTCTCTGAATTACGACGAACTCGTCGTCTATACCAACGACGCAGTGCGCCCGGCTTACCTGGTGATGTATGACTCCTGAGAACGAAGCCCGTGACGCGGATTCGAGCGTGGTGTAATTGCAAATCTTTTGATTACCGCACGTAACGATGGTCTTATTTAAGCGGTCCTATGTAGCTGCCAACTACAAAGGATGGATGTGTATATAACAGGCGGACTGGGGTTCCTGCAGTCATAGTGGATCCCGTTGGTGGGTTAAGGTTATGCCGACGACTCTGCATACAGAATGGGATTCCGGGTTCATCGTCCATATCTCACGCGATGGACTCGGAACACGGACAAGTTGTCAGCCGCCCGAAGCGTTACTCAGCTTCCATCTTCAATCTTGGGGCGCAGTTAAAGATCGGCGAATACCACACGAGCGACGTGTTAGAACTACCGGGAAACCGTACAACCAGACAGATCGCCAGTCGAGATGTCTCGTACGAGATGCGAGTGAATTGTCCATTTTGAGAAACGCTAAGAATGCGTTTAACGCACGGGAAGCAAGGCACGGGGATACGAAACATGGAAGACGCATCACATTCGGGAGAAGATCATAAAAATACAAGCACAAGGTTAGTTTAAACACACGCAAAGCCACTAAGAACATGAGAAAAATAAGTAATAACTGATCACTTCCGCCTCTTGATCACCAACACGTGCAACACAACCAATGAATGTCCAATGCGGTTTGTACCCACTGGTGATGCTCTACTATGATTTGCCGACAGTGCAACGAAGGATACCCCGCTGAGAGGTCATGGGCAACCTCTGGGCGATGAATGCCTTGAGAGCCTCGGTGTCAATGGTTCCACGAATCGCAGAAGTTGACATTACGGTGACGCTGACTTCGGTCAACCATTGAAGCGACTCCTGATTGGTCAAAATATGATCAACCTGCGACCAGTCCATGGAACCGAGATGGTCGATGTTTTTGATCATCAACTCGATGGAAAGCTTCCGGATAGAGGCGGTGACGCCTCTGAGTACCTGGGGAATCCACGAGAGGGATTCCATTGGACCATCACCCGGACAGAGAACGTAAATTTTGTCCATAATTAGGGTCTCCAAGTTGGTCAGTCTGCTGATGAAGTCCGGCATTCCTGTCAAAGTCAGGTGAGCACTGATCGAAATAGATGACCGGAGGAAATGAAAGACTCACTTTGATCGTCTGCGCGATGGATTGAAACGGCACTGAACCGCAGCTGCTTGACGGTTTCCCGAATAGACTCGGCAAGGGGGGCTAATGTGGTTTGGTTGGGATCGATGTAGAGAATCTCGAAATTTTTGAGGAAACGGAGAGGGAAGGAGGAGTCAATGAGGTGGTCGATAACGAAGCCTTGTCGTGAGGTGGAAACGGAAAAGGTCGTAATGGGGGGTTCGTAAGTATTGACTGGCGAAAACGCAGTCTCCTCCGTGGAGCCAAAGGTGACACCGCAGGCTTGAACGGTGTTGAGGTTGGGGAAAGAGCAGATAAGAGGCCAGAAGTCGTTAGAAGAGGCGAAGAGGGTGCCAGAGAGATTGAGGGTCGTTATTTTGCTGACAATTGGGGAAAGGATGGTTACGACTCTGGGGGTGGAGGCGTAGATTCTGTTGTTGAATTTGATATGTGTGAGGTTGGGGAGGGTCAAGCAAGCACTAGCGGCTGCTTCGAGAATGGATGTGGAGACATATCCGGAGCTGTCGCATATGACAGCTTCCTGATAATAAGGTAGAAGATCGGGTGCGACTTGAGAGAGTTGGTGAAGGGCGGAGATCTTCTTTGTGGAATGGAAACGGATAGAGCGGAAGCGGTGGTAGCGGGTGGAAGGGAGCCAATCCCTAGAGGTGAGAGCACAGGCGTTGAGAGACTTTGAGTCATTATGGAGATGGTCAATGATCTGGTCGGTGAGCTCCGGTGGGATGTAGGATGACATTGAGGACATTGGGGATGAGAGTGTGTGTGGAAGAGAGAGATCGAATGAAGTCCGAAGAGAATATTGATCCGCCCTTTATACACAAGTAGCACCTCCCCAAAAAGGCAACAGTGCCTAACCCGGCCCCCGACCCTCCAAGCAAGAGAGACCGACCCGGGAAGGAAAGAAAAAACACTTCACTCGTTTCTGTAATGCCTATGTTCGTCGTCACCATCCTCTTCACGATTCTTTACCCCACTCATGTGTCCGCAAACCTATACGTATCCTCCCCGCCATCTGATGGCCATACGACTCGGAGCTCACCGGTTTCCAGGTCATCGACCCTCCCCCCGTAGAATTTGTCACGGCGGCCAGCCATGCACGATATATTGGTTAGGCGACGGCAAAGCTCCTCTGCTGGATGCCGTCAAAATCTGCTACGTTCTCTCTACAACGGAGAGCAGGCGAGTCAAGTCGGCCCATCACTAAACCGGCCGCTGACCTGGACTACAGAGGTTGATTCAGGAGATAGACCCAGTCGATGTATCCACCACACCCTCGCTCACGTTTACTGTATGTTTGTTTTCATTTGACCTGCTTGATCAGCGAGTCCAATTCACGGTCATATAGCCTTCTCCTGCCGCCGGCCCCAACTCTGATATCTGGTGCGTATTCCTGCACGTGTCGCCCTTCCTCACATTGGTACCTCGTCTCAATGAAAACCCCGATGCCCAGGTTTGCTCTCGATTGACTTTCCTAGGGTCTTGGATGGTTATCGGGAACAGCAAGGAAACCGGCAGGTCTCGTCTCCGCTCACACAGCCGACCGTGCGCTCAACGCGGGTGATCGGGTATGTGACCACCTTCCCCCCTAACCAAGCGTAGGTAGGATGCATCAGCTCATCTAGAGCTAAATAGCGCATCCAGGATGCTCACTCCCGGAACCTAGCCCAGTCCGCTGGCTGTTGTTGTTGTCGGGGTGTGGACGTGGGTGATTGACCTGTCGGACTATAGTGCCAGGCATCACTAGGAGATTTCGCGCGTGGAAGCTGCGCCAAACCCGCCACGTTAGTAGAACAAGACCCGGGGTGGATTTCAATGCGAGATCGCGGGTGTCTTGTGAAAACCGGTGCCTCCATCCAAAATTTTGTCCGGAGGCTTTTGTCATAGCAACAATGGAGCTGAGATGGCGCGTGAGTAGCACAAGAGGCATTTAGACCCCTCTGTATGAAGTTCTCTATTTTTCTC
>MU118051.1:44590-89193 GCA_014904855.1 Thelephora ganbajun
CGCCCGTTGATGGTTGGCTGGCGGAAGCCCCCAACCGGACGCGGAGGGCGTGGTGCACGTATCTGTAAGCGTGCTCACACACGATTACTACGTCTCTATGTTTATGCTGAACTTCGATATAGTATATATACCGTAGATGTTCGTCGATAACAGTAGGACACCTTTTTCCCTCTCTCTTTCCCTACAAATCCATACTGTTGTCCTCTCCGTTCCCGGTCTTGAGTGTTGCTGCCGTAGGCAGCTTCCAGTATCGACGTTCTTGTCTGGGGAACCCCCACCGTACGACGCGATTTGTGACTAACACACTCCTCTACGTCATACTCACACATCTCGGTTCTCCCGACTGACACGTTTGGCCAGGAGTCACAATCCATAGGATTTGGACAATGAACCTCGCCGATGTTCTCGGCAGCGTCATCAGAGTCTTGTCCCTATTCCAAGTGTGCACTGCACAGGTGTCAGCGGAATAAATCTGGGTGAGGGAGTACTTCCTCCGCCCTCTCATGCTCCTCATACAACTTAGATCGTTCTGGTCTATAACTCCCCTTAGGCTTACTGATTTGCCCTCCCACCTCTACGAACATCATTCGTTAACATCATGTCCGACCGATACAACGACAATACCTCTGGTAACATCGCCTCCGACCTCCATAGTGAAGGCCGAGGTCCTATTCAAGGGCAGGGGTAATGTATGCGTTACTCTTTCCACCCATCTGCCTCGATGCCAGTTCTCACTTTGCTTTCGCCATCCAGACAACGCTGACCCTACTACCCGCGCACATGTCGCCGCCTCCGATTTACGTAGTGAAGGCCGAGGTCCTACCCAAGGATAAGGACAGTGTACCCACCGTCGCCTTCACTCGTCTTTCTCGACGTTAGTTCTGACTGTCCTCGCCCTCCAGTTAATGCCGATACCACTACCCGTTCCTCACATTTCGGCAGTTGACTGGACGGCAACCCATCCCAAGCCACGGGTCAGTCTGCTGGCCCCGGTTTTGATCGCCAAGACCCTGCTCGTGGTCAACTTGATGACCGGACTCGCATTTCCGCCATCGGTGGAGGACAGGACTGCAGTCAGTATGGTCAGAAGGGTCAGTGACGCCAGGGTGGACAGGTGGTGGTGGTGGCGGCGGAGAACTACGTCAAACCGGGTATAGGGTAGGGTAGGTTGTCAGTGGGTCTCAGGTCTATCTAACTGACAAGTTACTCAGTTTTCATCAGGAGCTTCTGCTGGTACCGGCCCTGGAGTCAGACCTGACGACAACGACGTCCATGGAGAAGGCGGCTTTCATGGGAAACCTTCCATACTTGAACGTATGATGGGTAAGTTGGCGCCGTTTCCTTTCCCCTTGTCTGGGACATTGTTTGACCATGAGCCTTGTATTCAGGTGCTACCGAGAAGATTGTCAGAAAGGCTACCGGCAATGTTAGGATGTATCAACATGGTCAGGAGCGCATGGTATACTAACCTCCGCGTTTGAACTTCGCTTGTTCACATGGCTATCCCTAGACCAGAGGGCACTAAGCGATAGCCTCACGCTCACGGTGGAATTCCGTGCAGAACGTGAGACCGAAATCTACTACTATGGCGTTGACTCCCACCATTGTAGTTTGATTTCCGATATATCAAGAAACCGTCCGTTCGGCGACCCCCTTCGTGAAACGTGCCTTGAAGTATATGCCATGGAACATTAATTCATGAACAAGACGACAGAATAGCCCTCCGTGATGCCCAGGCTGTTTCGGACCGCATGAATCGCCTGTCCGCGATCGGGACCACCGCCGTTAAACCAACTGAGGTTCACCACCCCTCCCGTATAGGCCCTCCATCTGCTTACGATGTTCTTATCAGTAGCCATCGCCCCTCCCAACATAGGCAGACGGATCTACCCCAATCTGTCGATCTCTTCCACCCAACCCAACCGCCTCCACCTCAAACCTTCCTAACCCACCGATTGGAGGCGTTTGTGGACATGCCGGGCCGAGGTCCTAGCTTTTCCTTTTTCTTTATTCACGTAGAAAAACTGTAAAACCGGCCGCGTCCTGCACCCTTAATTGGGAACTCCTTCGCCGGGGTTGTGTTACCTTTTGTAGCTAGTGCTGTTGCGGGATAGAAATGAATGAGAAAACCGATCGGAATCACTACCGTCGACAAGCAAGAATGCAGTAGAAAAAAAGCACTAGCATGACTGTACAATTGGGATCACGCTCGGTGGCGTTGTCCGTCGTCATAAGGAATGGCGAGAGGCACACCGTGCACGTGACCTTCCGGTCGACCTGTTGATCGGGGTCACCCTTCATAAAAACCCAAAACCCTAAGGCCTCCCCGAAGCACACCGAACCCGTATGGTTAGTCCAACCGCTCTACTGGTGAGATTCGGCGCTATCTGCAGCAGCACAGCCTGTAAAGTTCACGATCTCAGCGGCTCAGGAGCCTCAATTCGGAGCATGTTCATGGGTAGGTATTCAGGTTCTGAGTAGAATCTCCGGGGGCACTTCGGATGCAAGGTTCAAAGCCCGGGAAAAATCAAGCTCAGCGCAAGCAGCGCCATTGAGTGCAGAGCCCTCTCGGTGGCCGTGATCCTCGGAACCGAGGGTCAAGGTGGGGGACGGAACCTTCTCGGCCCGCCGCCAATCGCCCGGAACTCTCCATAACAACTTGCCCCCGGACCTTGACCCGACCCGAGTACTCGCATTGGGGGCTGTCCCTCGGTAGCCCCGTTGGGATAACTTCGATACTCGTGTCGACCCTCTGATCCCTCATGTGGAGACATAGTAGGCCGCATATTTCGAGGACAAACTCTATTGTCTTACTCGGACCTAGAAAACCACCCCTTCAAACGCGAATGGAACGCCGAATCCATCCCTCCCATTTGCTCACGCTATCAGTCGACACAAAGTCTCCCAAACCTTGACATGGAAACCTTATTGAGGTTTGCTGCGACTAGTTCATTCACGGCGATGGCGGCTCCTGGGTTACAACATCTGCGTTTAGTCCCCTCCCTCTTCCGTACTTGTCAACCCGCGGCGTGGAGTATGAGGTCTACTGCGGTAGGCATCGCCTTTTAGTCCTACTCTTGACGCTGAGGCGCGACCGGTGTGGAGTTGTACTAACGGGGGAAACCCCTAGTGTGTCCAGGATCATTCCAGCGTCTCAGGACACATAGAAGCCTACTACTCTGCCATGAACAGTTAGGCGACCCCGGGTGACTTATTCGGATCCACACTGCTCCTGCGTGTGACCATGTTTATCTTTGGAAGCATGGCTAGCGAAGCTTTCGCAGGTGCAGAGACAACGATGGCTACTGCACCAATCCGACCAACCCGGCGGGGGGTTGTTGGTGACAAAATAGTTAGAGCCAACAAAGGCAGCGGCAGGCCGGATGACGGTGACAGTCAGGTCCGGACGGTAGTCTCCAACCGGCCCAGGCAGTGTTGTCATCGAATCCTGCCTCGAAAAATTGATGACATCGAGTCGAGCCTAGCGGCAGACCCCCTGATGACCGATGATACCTGTCCGAAAACCCGGCGGATGGTCCCCTTGATAGTGATGACTATCCGGGTTGGTCGGATTGGTACAGTATATAAGCTCCCCTGCTTTTGGGACGATACAGTTCGTTTCTCAAGCTTCGCTCTCAACCCTCTCTCAACCGCCCACTCCTGAAACATGTCTTCCATCTCCGCCGCTCTTCCAAGGGCTCCTCCTCCCTTAGTCGACCTCACATCTCATCCACGGATGTTTGTGATACCGGACCTGGCCTCCCACTGCACCTTCGACCTTCGGGTACACGAGCAATTGCCTCGTGCTGTCTGGGAGTGTAAGGCTTGGATGATCAACGGAAGTAACATCGCTCGCAGCGAGAAAGCGTTGAATTCCTTGCACGGTCTCAAAGCTGGAGGTCTGTTTGCTAATTTCTAACGTACCCTGCTCGTTTGACCTGGTTGCATTCCTAGAGCTGACCTGTGCATGCTACCCATTGGTGCCCCTCCACAAGCTGAGGGTGTGCTGTGACTTCATGAACTGGCTCTTCCATCTTGACGATATTTCGGACGATATGGACGACAGTAGCACGGTCGCAATTTGGAATGAGGTTATGACCACTTACCACCATCCCGATACGTACGATCCCAAGACTCATGTCGGGAAATTGACGAAGAGGTTTGCGTCTCTTGCCTACCAATCAACATACCTGACCATCCGATCGTCCATTCAGTTACTGGACACGCTTCGCAGCCGAAGGTTCCCCAGGATCTCAGAAACGATTCATACACACCATGGACCTCTTCTTCAAAGCCGTCATAATCCAAGCTTGTGATAGAGCTACCGGCGTTATTCCTGATCTTGAGGATTACATCGCCATGCGAAGGGATACTTCGGGCTGCAAGCCTTGCTGGGCTTTGATCGAATACGCGAACGGCTTGGATCTACCCGATGAGGTCATGGAACATCCGATCATCCAGAATTTGGGCGAAGCAGCAAATGATTTGGTCACTTGGTCGAACGTGAGTATTTGAGCGAGATTATTTACTCCCGTTCTCACACCCGGTGTCTTTTAGGATATTTTCTCGTACAATCGTGAACAAGCCAAAGCTGACACACATAACATGATCGTGATCATGATGCATCACCATGGGATGGCCCTCCAGGAAGCCGTAGACTTCGTTGGAGATCTCTGCAAGAAATCTATCGACCGCTTCACCGAGGACCGGGCTCGTATTCCGTCATGGGGCCTAGATATCGATGCACAGGTCCAGGTTTACGTCCAAGGCCTGGCTGACTGGATTGTCGGTAGTCTCCACTGGTCGTTCGATTCCGAGCGGTACTTCGGGAAGAAGGGGTTACAAATTAAGAAAAACAGAGTTGTGGAATTGGCACCTGTTAGGGTGCCAAAGGCGACGACTTTTGCTAGTTCCCTTGCTTTAACCGAGTCTGAGGTCAGGATTTGTTAGAAATGATATTTATGTACTCTGTAATTCTCACTCCATTTCGCTTCCTTCTTTGTTGATTGTTCCTTTGTCCTCTCGACTGTGTACCGAATTCCTCGATGTAACCTTGTCAGATTTTGCTACGTCTATCGGCTAGATGTAAAGTTTACCGTGTACGTTTTTATCTTAGAATGGACAACTGGTCTCCGGTGAAACATGCATCAACGAAACGTCCCACCATCTACATAATGCTACTCGACCACTTAGGTCAAATCCCGTTTAGCCTCGGCACTGGCACTGGCTCGTTCGCGTTACTAGGTCGAGAAGGCTCGGGCCGAGATGGAGGTTTTCTGGTGAAGTTCGTGAACGGCGAGAGTCGTCGAGTTCTCTTCTCCAAACCATGAAACTGTCTCCTCGACCAGAGAGCGTTGGATGGCTTAGGGAACAATGATTTTGCGTGCTCGTGCAGCTTGATTGAGAAACTCGGAGAGGCATTTTCTCTAGCCACTTTTGACCAAAATCCGACGTGTCTTCCTTCATTGCGGTCGTGGCCAGCCTGAGACACTTCTGATCGGCTTTGCGTAAAACTTCTCCCTCCCTCGAGTCCATTGCATGCGGCCCAAGCGAGCGATGCCACAGTTGCCGACCCGCCACCGTCTTTAGTATGTACTAACTTCCAAGAGGGTCCCCCTTCAAAGGCAGATATTCTCATGCTATTCTCCGTGGCCTACCCAATCCGAGGAGCAGCTATCGGAGGTATTATCGCCATGTAACATCGTATCTTGACAAAAGCCAGCCGTCCGAGGGTGGCATTGTCGCTAGATCGCTGCCAAAGATAAGAACTCGATTATTTGAGAAGCTTGCGCTGTTTGCCCTGGGACCTGTGCCAATAGCGATCTGGGCTGTTTCAAGCACATCTATAACGAGGGCCAGGGTGAGTGAGCATCGACGTGTGGCCGAACGATCCGGATGGGCGCATGAAGTGATATTCCCTCGCCCTGCAGCCAGTTGGTGGCCTTGCCATCATCTTACGGCATCGACACTGGCTTCGTTGCGAGACTCCCTGTCAAGCGTTCAGACACTCAACCCTGTGATATATGGGTGAAGGACGCGGCCACAGGTCTACATGGAGCATAGCCGAACCGTTGGAATTCCTCGGTAGCTCTCCCCTTTTGAAGTGTGTTCACAGGATACATATGGCATATCTGTCGACAGCTTGCCTTCTCCTAAAGTTAGGCTGAATTCACCACGTATGCTCCGCCTCGGTTTACCATCTGTCTCATCGCCACATACGCATCTCTCCCGTATCTCGTATCCCTGTATACGGAATCAGAATCCGACGCTCCTCGTCCACGTCGTGACATCTTTCCTGAGACATGGAGAGACTTCTCTCTCGCACCAAGGGTTTCAGGGGTTACACCTCGCATGGAGCTGGGAGAGAAGACGACGGAACGTTCGATATCGGTGAAGACCAACGGCACAGCGATAAACATATCACACTCAGGACATCGGAGTACGTTCCATGTGAAATGAGGGTAAAGGGGTATGTCTGTCACGAATGTATCTTCGTGATATCTACCTTCCATGTATCTTGCAATCATTGTATCCCATTACGCACCCATTAAGGAACCTTGACATGCCGTCGGGCAATTCTTCAATTAATTTCAATTCCCGAGTCTATGTGCAGTTCGAGTAGGTTCGAGTAGAGGCCACGCTATGCCTGATGACGACATGGGGGCGCCGAGATCAAGAGTGTGAGGGGGCGCCAGGGCGGAGGTGAAACGAAACAATGTGTCGACCGAGTGCGCTTGGGTAAAGCGTCCTTAAAGGACGAGAACAGCATGAGTAAAGTGAAGGTGTTCTCGGAAAGACCAAACGAATGATCGCTGCTGTTCAACAGTCCACCTAAAAGCCACAATGGTGCGACAGGTGACACATCTAAGGAGTACCAAAGGGAGATCAAGCCCGTGCTGAGCGTCCGTCTCCGACGGTCGGTGGGGATATGGACAAGCTTCGAAACGAGGTATCCGAGTCCTGGGGGGAAACTACTCGTCGATCGAGAAAGTGAGGATGCCAATTCCATTAAACCCCCTGCCCCAGTTGAAGCACTCGTTGAGACTAAGTGCACCCTCTGGATGGACGATACCCCCTCGAACGGCGGCACCAGCAGATAAACCACGACGGTAATTGAATCCGAAAGGACGTCTTAGTGCAGGATCAATACCTGGGGGAGGGCTATCTGGGAAGGGATGATGTTTGTGTTCTATTCTCGCTATACCCCTAGAAAACGTAAGACCAGTATGCAGGTTGGACTGGGTGATTTGTGAGGCATCCTTCGCTGTGTCGAGTGAGATGCGATACGAAAATGACCATGAAGTGCGTCATCGCATCTCTGAAGACTGCATCGAGGATGTCTGGAACGCCTGAGTAGCGGTGGCGAATCTCGGGTGAGAATGAAGATCTATACCACCGATTAAGCACAATATATCTAGGGGATGGACACCGACGCAGCTCACCATGTGAGAGGAAACGTGGTATCGAGTTGTTTCACAATCGGAGTCCATTCAGTGGCATCTTTGAAAGAGTTTGGGCCAAAAGCCACCAGCGCCTCAATTCGACGAGACTTATGCCAGGGTTCGCGAGGGGTAGGCGCATAAGAGAACGCTCACACCCACCTGGAGACGTAAAACGCAGAGCAGAATGGGGCATGAGTCATAATGCAAGGGGGCAAGCGAACATGTCTATTCTTCCAGGCCACAGCAAATATCCTACAGATTCCGTCAACGAGTGCTGGTATCATGAGGCCTTGAAAACCTCAAACCTTAGCGTAAGAGCAGTCTGTGAGAAAGGTATGGCGAAAACGATATCGAAAACCCCTCGTTGAATGCCCAGTCGCATCTACGCGCGCCAGGTTTGAGATCTGACAGCACAGGCAGAGAATTGGTTGGGCGGCATGCCGTTACAGGTACTACACTCAGACAGGTATGTATTGGCCTCCGGTAAGCTTTCAAGTTTCTCGTGAGGTCTAGACCTCAGCGATACGCACCTAAGTCGGATACCAGATCGGCCAATACCTACTCCGAACAGATACAAGGTTCGGGTTCACCCAGCTTAAGGCAAAAAATCTCACAACAGGGGCGCGAATTGCACGTACTTCGTGATTTCTTTCCTGAGGCGTATGCGGTCCGTTGAAAGTGCCCAACGCGAATCCATATGGAGGGCGGAGATGTATTTCATCTGGTACGGCTCACGGATAGAAACCACTGGATATACCGAATCCTCCACGCGCGCTTTCGTCGTCTTACCTAACACCACACCAATCGGCTCGGCCCGGCGGTGACCAGGAATAGCTGCAGCTCCGAAGCCTTGAAAACGGCGGATATCGGAAGAATGCACGTGTGTCCGGTGGGATGCATAACGCGGGGGGGTTAGACACTCGGAGGCCATTGAATATGAGCTGGCGGTATGGATGATGGGGTTTCTATGCTTGGGGTGGACATTGACGGTCAATTATGCCGTCAACAATCAACGGGTGACCATCGTCCGTAAGTCTCACCCAATAGCTATCGAGGATCTGAGCGCAGAATCTGGAGCTAACTTTCTCAAGTCCCAGCCTTCTAGAAAAACAGAGCCATTCAGTGAACCAAGAAGGTCCACTCCTTCACCGGCATCCCCCGTATAGTAGCTACGGTGGCGTTATCTTACCTTTCTCCGTTGCAATAGTAAGGCTCCTATTGATTAAGAAATAGACACGCAAATTTCCCAGACTATAGCTATTTCAAGATGGCTAACGGGTCTAGTGGAGAAGTTGTAGGTGGCCTACTTATAAGTACGCTACTTACTTACAGCAAAGCGCGTGTCCGTCGGAAATTTTGCTTCTGAAGATACTGAACGACTCTCCATCCCGCCCGCGTACTGAAGGAGGCAAACTCTACTAAAAATAGCCTAATCTGATCCGTGGGCCTGGCGCTGAATACACTCCTCCGGTCGCTTTGCAACAGTCTCGACACTGAGCGCTGAAAGTTGACCAGTGACCCGCTGAATGACCAACCAAATGTCAGTTGTGTTCCCAGTCGAACAAATAAGCGAGCGGTGTTCGATGCCTTTGTCTGAGCGGCTCGACATGCAGGAAAGACGGGGACTAGTTGAAATACTCTGGCGTGGTGGTCAGGTCGGAGGAGATCTACAATCGATACGTTGCAATTGTGTCCGGAGATAACGTTATGGGAGGTAGGGAGCCAAGCGCCTGTGTTCCCAACAAACCGTAGTACCGTACCCTATAAGAAAATTACGAGAGAAAGGATATTTCGAAAACAGCGGAACGATATGTCAAGTGTCGCTCCAGGACAAATAACAACCTGTCTTTGTGATTGGGGATCTTTCCAGACACGCTTTCCCCGCCCGAATTCACACTCCTTTTGGCAGGCGGGGACGCAGAAACCTCTTGGCCTCCTCGCGAGTGAACGTACCGTACACATCTACTTCATCCAAATCTCCGATGTTAGAGACCGGGAATACGAGGTTTATGAGGTAGAAGACCAGCAGACTGGAGAAGAAACCTAGGCACAACGGTCAGAATGCTGAAGGAGAAACTAAATTCTGACGTACCGTAAAAGAAAGCGACAAAGTAGAGTTCGTACAACACCCTTGGGCCCGACGATTTCGAATTACTCGTCAGAATGAGGCCACCGATCGTAGGCGCCCAACCGACTATCCAGGCAGGGAAGGGTCTCCAGTTGACCCCGCCAGAATACCAGAAGTCTCCGTGAGACTTGTACAGCTCGCTGAGCTTCAGCCGCATCTTCCGAACGAAGTAAAAGTCCGCAACCATCACACCCATTATCGGAGCGAGGAAGATGGAGAAGGACGAAATAACGGAGAGGAAAGTTGAAGCGCGGTTGACGAGCTGCCAGGGTTGACAGATCCACGCAAAGGTGATGGTGATTATGGCGCCCCTACGGATATTGATGTACAGCGGAAAGATTCCGGCGAGATCGATTCCTCCTAATGATATACGGGTTCGATTGTGAGCTCCGTGAAAACCCAAAGGATAGACCTCGGATAAATTACCCGCAACACCGTTCCCAACAACATTCTCGAACATCGACTGTGTGACCACGTCAGCACCTCGACCTCAAACGGAAAGGGAACATCTACAGACCGAAAGCCCAAAACCAAGTGAAAGGAAAAATACCGCAGCTCTCGAACCACTTGTACCTTTCCCGCCTTCCATGATTGCCATGAAGAGGTCGGGCGGGTTCCAGAAGACAGTACCGAAGATCGTCTGACATGCAGCCGTCGTAGTCAATCCAATCAGGGACACGAGCGCCCCGGTAAGGAACAAACACAAAAACGTTCCGATTATGTACCCTGATTTGTTCTTGGCATACCGTGAGAAATCGGAGCCGTTGGTCATTCCAGCGGCTTGGCTTCCAATGGATGAATTGATGCTAGCCACGATTAACCACGAGATCGACCACGGAGATTGGCTAGTGTTCTGTCCGGTGTGAAAGATTGGACCGACACCCTTTGCCTTGGCTAATGACCAGACCACTATGCGGACAAGGGTATCGGCGACAAGACCCCACGGAGGAATGCCGTTGGAGATGATACTCACTGACGGAGAAGAGAGCTACACCCGTATAAATCGAGATGAATTGGAACAGACGTCTGAACTTCTCAGGAGGGATCCATAAGAGAGGTAGAGTGAGGACCCAAAATACGATGAATCCAACGAATTCGCTAGTGGTTGTATGCATTCTAGCAGGTAGGCCATTCGGAAGTGTATGGAATGACGGCCAGATCGCAGTAATACATACTCTGCGGCAGCGGTTAGCCTCTTTCTCAAAAGGAAGAAAGATTTGAACATGCGTTGCCAATCGCCCACCGTTCCAACCTGGTCGATGATTAAATGTTCGGCCACCCAAAGTTGGAGCAAGAGAAACGTACATCCAATCGCGCTCCAGATGAAATTCAAGAGAACTGGACCAATCTCAGCAGGGGAAATCAGGGTCGGAGGGGCTCGCTCATACCTCGCTGTAACAATGGGAGATACGCCCCACGCATTCCTAACATCCTGTTAACATCACAAGTCGAGGCTTCACGCTGTACGCCCATTTACTCACCCCACGAGTACCGATTCTGCACGGTGTAACCAATATGGAACGTCAACCCTGCCCACGCGATCGCGAAAGACCATATCATGATAACGAATCTGGAAACAATTATAACCGCCATGGTCTGGCCAACGGAGAGCTGGTCATGGCGTTGCAAATCAGCGAGAGTTCGCGTCTGAGGGGGCTACAGGACGCACCCCAGTGGCCAGAAACGCTCCTGGGATTTGCCATGTGACGACCTGTGGTGAAATGACGCGGGATGAATCATCTCAACTCCTCGCTCCAATCGCCCAACGAAGAATACTGACACTGAATGAAGAGATCGTCCAGAACCCAAAGTACTCCATCACATCCCACGTTCTACGATGAGGAGGGAGGGGTATGATATCCCTGTGTACGAGTGACAATCACGATTAGCCAAACCCCTCATGATTCAAACAATTCCACACACCTATTCGACCAGACATCTGTTTGTTCATGTCCTGATTCATCTCCGTGAAGCTTGACCTTCTCATTCATTCTAAGCAGGAAGAAGCGTGTTGAGGACATGGCGATCGAGAAGCGGGAAGGAATAATGGGGGATAAAAGCGCGCTGCAAGCCGGTGCAAATGAGCCTATAATGAGGCGCAAATAAAGGGTCAACACTGTGCAGGTTGTATTGGGCTGATTACGAACGTTGGAGGGTAGTTACTTAGCTGCGAATCAGGCCTGGTACCTCCCCTCATTTGAGTGGGGGACTGCGAATATCTGCCGAAACCTGCGTGCGGCGCCAAAAAGGAGCGGTATGGGTGCAGTTGTCTTAACCACAAACGTCTAATCGAGATTTACGGCCGTATTCGTGAGTTTGGGGGTGGCTTGAGGTTGGAGGATAAGCTGTATAAAACGTCGTCGATTGAGGTAAAACATCCGAGGAGAACAAGAGGCGGGAAGGGCTGCGTCGATCTTCGGATGAAGGCCGCTTAGCCCCGGATCACGGCAAAGCAAGGCGTAAGAGTTAACTTATGATTCCGATTCTTGAATACAGGGGTGTACAGATCATATTATGCATTTATAGAAACGTGCAAGTAAATTCGTCCTATGCAAACTTCCCCAACGAGTCCGCGATAAGCACCATCGAATTTCCAGAACGGGGTTTCACAATGCACTCGAACGGCCTGGGATGGCTGTCAAAGATGTCAGATAAGATTCCACGCTTCTGATGTCGAAAGAGAAAAGAACGCGACGGTTTGCGTACCAGACAAGCTCTCGTGTGAATTCCGCTCGGGGCATCTGAACCTTCTCGTTTTCGTCCACCGGAGGCAGAATATCGAAGGTCGCCAAAACCCTCGCAATGGCGATAAACACAACCTTTACCGCAAAGTGCCGACCCGGGCAAATCCTGTAAGATTCTAGTCAGAAGGCGTAGACTTTTGACAGACACTCCTGAAGCCAACCTCCGACCAGAGCCAAACACCCTGTGCTCGGGATCCGGGACTGAAGGGTCTATTTGGCCATCTGTAGTGAGGAATCTATCCGGGTTAAATGTATGCGAATCGGGGTACACCGCCTCGTCATGAAAGATCCCCCTGTGATACAATGAATATCGGTGAGGGGTACGATGCTAGTGGAAGTTTACCATATGTTCTCTAAGAACATCGTCCCGGCCGGAATGAACCACCCTTCGTATACGTCATCCTCCATTACTGCGTGTGAGGTGCCTAAGGGCGCTGGCGCGTTCCACCGCAGTAACTCCTTGATCATGGCTACCAAGTACGGTAGATCGTTCAAGTCCGAAAAGTCCGGCAATCGGTCTTTACCAACGACGCGTTCGATTTCTGCTTGTGCTTTCTTCTGTACTCTTTGATGAAGCGTCATGGCTAAGAAGAACGTGCTCAACACGCAGTCGGTCTGTGGGTGATCTCAGGATCGTGGAGCTTCATGTGTACCAGTCGATCATACTCACGGTATCCGCGCCTGCGAGATGCATGATTCCAACCACGGAACGAACTGCTTCCTCGTTGAGCCCTTGTTCGTGAATCCCGGCCATGTTCTGTAAGCACGCAGAGGCTACGGAGGCGCCAGCCTTCTCCCCAGCCTAAAACCAGTCAATCAGCCACGGTCTCAGGATGGCTGCGGGATGTAGAGTCGAACCCGGATGCGTTGCTTCACTATACCAAAAGGAACCGTGATAGAGGAATCCAAACTGCGCTTGCCCTCCGATGTAAACTTGCGGAAGGTGGCGCCAGGGAACCACTTTGGGACGTATTTGACTGATCATATACATAGGTGAGTCTGGCGTCAATCAAGGGCGGAAATGGTTCATCAACTCACGGAACGGGAGAATATCAACTGCCCACTTCCCAGGTGTCAGACCGCACTTGACGGCGTTCATGGCCTCATCCGCACGGTGGAGAATAGGATGGTCAGGAGATTCTATTCCCAACCCATAGGCGATCTCCAAAGAAAGCGAATCTGACAAGCTTGACGGGAATCATTAGATATTCAATCCTCGATATACCACGGGGACGGACAATTTGGTATGCTCTCTGTAGTGTTTTGGGTCCTTCTCGAGGCGGACCAAAAGGGAGTCCGCGGCCTTTCGCATCGCGTCCTCGTATCCCTTGACGGGTCCAGGTCCCATATGGTCGTGAAACAATCGACGGTAGGACTTCCATTTCTTCCCGTATCTCATCCCTGAGAATGCCCATTCCAATCCCAGACTGTGGGCAGCCAAGATAGGCGGTCAACCGACGTCGGGCCTCGAGACGGAGGGACTCACAGCTCGGCCATCGGAAGTTGAGGCTAGAGATTCCAAAACGCGATTACTCACCCCTAGGAACGCGAAAAAAGATGGGAAACACACCTTGTCCGAATATATCTTGGAACGTTTGTCCAGCAGGTCTGATATGGTTTTGGTGGAGTTCAGTATCATCATATCCTTTCCAAGGAGGTTCAAATAGAGGATGTCGGTATCTACGCGAGCGAATGATATAATGTTCGTCGAGGACCGGAGAGAGAGGACTAACTGTACCGTCTACCGAGCACCAGGGACCCTTCCCAGAGCGGAAGCCCTCGAGGAATGTCAAGGACATTCCCAATGACTGGCAAGCCCTTGGGCCCCGGTGGAAGCGGGAAAGAGCGACTCCGCCTCCTCTGCTTCAACTTCCTATAAACGATAGAGGCGGTAATAAGGACGATGGGGAGAGCGTAGAAGAGATTGACCCTGGCCATGGCAGACGGTAGGTGAGGTGGATAGAGGAAAAGCTTGTCATTTTGATCCGTTTTTAAAGGGCTCCAAGAGAGAAGGGTCCCACGCGGTCCCGGTTGCGGAGTCCAATAGTCGGGTTTTTCATTTCCCGCTGTAGAGTTTTCCACCGTACCTTTCGACGGAAAGTTTGCCCAGTCAGAGATGAACAGCCTATGCCTGACATGCCATGAATGTGACATGAGACGCGTACGACTATTTCTTGCTTCTCTTTTGAAAAAGCGATCGGAACGAGCGCTTTCCCATCGCGGAATAGCTTTATGCGAGGGATAACCCGATTTTGAAACAAAAGAGACCGGGATGATTTTGTGCGCAGAGCGGTAAGATCGAACCACCATCTCAATGGGACGTCAGCTGTTGGTTAGCTAAGGTGGGAACTCCTATTCATGAGTGGAGCCGAAACTGGCATGGTGGATCAATCTCAGATTCAAATATTCATCCCCTAAGCCTGTCGTCGTACTAACTGTGCCTGGAACGGTTCGATGAGTTATCTGAGTCGGCGGGATTGCTGGTGTCACCCGGGAAAGCATGCGTGACATGAGTTGGCGTCACCACATCAGATGAACCGCGGGATGGAAAGACGTAACTTGGACGTGAGTTGTACGTGTATTGTATAACCCTCTGCCACGGGCGCACCTGTCAAGGCGGTTTGATTAAACCCTGAGCCAAAGTGAATTGCAAGTTGGTTGTGCAAGGCGTTGCGATCGTGGGAAGGACCTGGGGGCTTCCGAGACATGCGTCATGTGATTCCTTCTCCCCCGGCCACTTCCCCTCCCGCCACTCCGACTACACACAAGCTGCGCGGCTCGACACAGAAAAGCCGTATATGTTCACGAGAACATGATAAGCAACGAGAGCCTGAAAAGAGCAGCGTTCAGCAGTACGTGTTCATGTAGCGTATTGTCCGGAGAACGCAATTGTTGATCAGAACACGTGTACAGCTGCAGTCCTCGTAGTTTCGAATGTATGTGATCAATTTCGAGGTCGATACTCTCCCAGTATTTGATGGTGTTTATTTTGCAAGGTAGCCTTGTACTATGGGTTAAAGGTGTGGCATACGGTGTCCTTAGCCTGGACCAAAACTAATTGCAACACTTTCAGTACCTGATAGACCATCCCCTCGGGCAAGGGAAGGAGAGGGAAGAAATTGCGGCAAAGAGCCTCCAGGCACTTGAGAAAATGGGTCACAAAAATCTCAAGCTGAACGAGCATGAAAGTTCGTCCTCCCCTATGCAATTAGGCTCTGTCGGGGATACTCATCCACGTCTCCATAGCCGCCATCGCCTCCGAGATTATACATCCGGATGATATTCACGTGACGTTCTCAGGCAAGTCTTCCGCCTGGAATAATCATTCCCTCCTAACACGTACAGGATAGATATCGGCGGTTTAGATCACATCATTTCTTCACTGCGCGAAACCATCATATACCCCCTTCTGTACCCCAACCTTTTCAACAACTCCTCCATTCTCGCCGGTGCACCCAAAGGTGTCCTCCTCTTCGGCCCTCCAGGATGCGGAAAGACAATGCTCGCGAAGGCACTCGCCAAAGAATCAGGGGCTACATTTATCAACGTCGCAATCTCCGCCCTGGCGAACAAATGGTTTGGCGAGTCAAATAAACTCGTGGCAGGTCTATTCAGTCTTGCACAGAAGACTCAACCTTGTATCATTTTCATCGACGAGATTGACTCATTTTTGCGGGAGCGGACCAAGGGAGACCATGAAGCGACGGCAATGATGAAAGCTGAATTCATGACGTATGTGGCTCTCAATTTCTATTTCCTTTCCCAAGGCCAACTCACCCTATCCTGCAGGCTATGGGATGGACTACTCTCAAGCAAGGAGCGGATAATGGTGCTGGGTGCGACGAACAGACCGAATGATATCGACTCCGCCATCCTACGTCGAATGCCGAAGAGGTTCGCCGTCCGCCTTCCCGACACTTCACAACGAAAGCGAATCTTGACATTGGTGCATATCCCTCTGCTCCCCATCTCACCAGATGTACTGAGTGTTGTTATGCAGATGCTCAGAGAGACTGAGTTGGAGGTAGACTTCCCATTAGACGACCTGGCACAACGGACAGATGGGCTGTCAGGGTCAGACCTCAAGGAACTTTGCAGGAACGCTGCAATGTCTCCGGTGAGGGAGTACATGAAGAGGATGGAGGGCGATCCAACTGCATTGACGAAGATGAGATCTAAGGTACTTCCCAAACACCAAAGATCATCTGGAATCATACGTTGACCATTCACGAAGGATCTCAAACTCAGACCGCTATCGCTCGAGGACTTCTTCAAGGACGAAGCAACGGAATTGTTGTTACTTCCGAATGCTGCTAAAGCTGAGATAGCGAACCAGGCGGAAGAATTCCACGACGCGCCTGATTCTGACACACCCTGACAGAGATGTCAAGCCGGGTACACCCAGGGCCCATAGGGGGCTGCACATAGAGGTGACAACAAGATTTTACAGTAAGAATACATGTACCTAACACTACTAATTCATGACCACCACACTGCATATATTCTCGTACACATCGCGGTTACCTAACCTTGTACATCTGGATGATGAGATCGCCGGGGGGATTCACATCATCACCTTTCACAGAATACCTAATCTCGATATCCAACTCTCGAGAATTCTCGTCACTCTTTCTACACGAGAAAGTTCCGATCACGATAGTGCCTTCACGAGCCCGTATCGGTTCATGGAGGAGGAAGATCGTCTGTTTCCAATGTGTGGGCTCGATCTCCGGGCCGGTGCTGAAACTCGTTACCCTCTCCTCACCAGGTGTCTTATTCCATCCTTGACTCGCTCGTCGTCTCGGTTGGAATTTCCCTCCAAGGGGCCATACCTCCGCAACGATAGGGGAGCCCTCGTGTGCGACCTGGACTTTGGTCGATGGTGAGATTGGTACCCCCAATTGAGAGAAAAACGTGTCAAAGTACAACACGAAAGCGTGTATTTTCGTGCGTTTCGTCGATGTGCAAACGAGGGAGAAAGATGATCGGAAGTTGAGTTGACGGGGTTGCGCATCTGGGATATATATGTCCTATATGGATAAGGGGCGCGGAGAGTTGTCACATTAGACGGGAGTGATGATATTTTTGTTCTTGTTTCGCTTCACAAACCTTGATGATAACGGGATCACTGACTAATGTCTCCGGCTTCACGATATCGATAATCGCCTCCCCATACACCTCTTCCTTCATCGCAGACATGTCAAACCCTGATAGTGCCACTCGCAGTCAACGACAAATTACGAATTCCCGATCTTTTGAACTTACCGTAAACATCATCCCACATCCCCACTCTGTCCCTATATATCTCCGTCCCCTCACACAAACTGAGCATCATCCTACACTGGCTCGGCGCGAAGACGCCTCCTGGTCGGAGGAACCTATCCCTAGCCACCAAGACCGAATCCAACATAGATTCGTACAACAAGGCGTAACCCATCCATTCCGAAACAATCACATCCACTTCCGTTACCCCGTCAGGAAATGTGATGTCTTCGACTTTACCCTGAATCACCCTAGACGCAATTCAAGCGCCTTGTCAGCGGCTATACACCCTCAGGCAAAGTAATACATTGTAGGGTCTTTTTGCGGGAAGGACGTACGTGATGACGTCGTCGTAACCGCTATCTTTGATTATCTTTTCCGCTCGCTTTACGATATCACTAGCATCGACAGCATAGACTCGTTTCGCTCCAGAACGGGCTGCGAACATCGAAAGGATTCCGGTCCCACAGCCGACGTCGAGAACGACGGCCTCGTTGAATACGGTAGGTGTTCCGAGGATGAAGGATGCGTAAGTCGAGGTACGCACTTTGTCAGCAAGCATCGTGGCGTGAATTTCTGTGACCACACATCAATCACCTCAAACAATAGATAGAAAGGTCTCGAGTACCATTGGATCCGTAGCTTGTGAAGTAGTGGAAGTCATCGTCCCGTTTGGGAACGAGATGATCCTCTGTGGAGGTGGACGCGACTTCTTCAGTGAGTTTCTTGACATCCAGACTGCTGGTGACGAATTCTCGGTAGTCGGACAGGTCCTGCTTTGCCTTTTTGAGGCTTGCCTCGAGGACTCTTATCCGGTGAAAAGCGGACTCCAGATCTTTGGGGGCCACTCCAGAGGAGGTGCCAACGCCCTCCTCGTCGGACCAATCGCCTGACTGAGATTCTACGGGTGAAATGAGGATTGAGCATATATTTACACCGAGTCGGATGCAGCTGGTGGTATGCTCACGAAGGAGAGGGTCATCCTCGATCGCGGGTATGAGGTACTGATCGTTGGTAAAGAAAGGTTCCGCTCCGGTCAGCGAGGAAAGGTCTGCAGCGGAAGGTTTCTATAGTAAGTCATGAGCCACATGACCTTGTCAAAGTAAGGAGCAATAAAAGCATGACCTGCTTGCGAATGTAGTTGACGAGTCTGACGCGTTGGTGGAAGTCAAGAGCTGACGAAGGACACCTTCGGCTTCAGTCGGACATTGAGGACAGAGTCGACTCACCAAGCTTGCTAGAGACACGATCCAAGTTGAATCCGTGCGTCTGTTCGTCATACTCTATGGCCTTTGCAGCCGAGGCAAGTTTTTTGTCTTCGAAGAGTGAATAAGATTCTCTATTCTCCTGGGGATCCGAGACCCAATCATCCCAAATTTTCGGGTCATTTTGGTCTTCATCATCGGACGAAGACGAGCAAGACCCAGAATCGGTATCACCTTCAAGTCCTCGGATGACGTCTTGAGGATGTAAATGTATGCTCATGACCACGCACACAGATCTGGCCAGATGACCCTGTCCAAGGCGAAGGGGGTAGCTTTCGTAGTTTCCTTATCGGGATCGCTCATATAACGGCTTATACCGGCCCGGGAAAGACAGCAGTTGCCGTCTTGAATTTCTCCTTTCTCCCGGCCCCTGGCCGCAAACCTTTGAACCCCCGTCCAACTCAGCATTGGAGGTCATGTGCCTATTGAGTGTTGAGTATCCACGAGTGTGTACTAGGTGGTAAGGATGGGTCGAGGATCGCCCGAGTTCTATGAACTCGTTCCTCCGTCGCCATCTCCGAGGAAATCCCTGCAACGACGCCAGAATTCATCTCGGGACCCTCTCTCAGCACTTCTCTCCGAGCTGCGGCCGCCTCAACGCCTCGGATGTCTCCGACACGAGTATTTATTTAACCGACCCATCACCGCCATCTTCAACCTCGTCGCCCTTTTCTTCTCGTTGCCATGAACTCCAAGATCGTCGCAGAATGGTCCACTTACAACATCGCGTTGTATTCTACCCAACGTCCGCCTCCTTTGGGAACCGTCGATACGAGTGAGAAGCTAGAACAGATGGCTAGAGAACACTTGATCAAGGTCGCGACCGAAGGTACGATATGGACGATGGTTTTCGACAACGGATTAAAACTCAACGGCTCCCTTCAGGTGCTTTCCTGTACGTCTTTGGAAGCGCCGGCGTGTGGAAGACCTACGAAGCCAATCGCAAGGCTTTCGATAAATGGGCTATCATCCCACGTATGCTGCGGGATTGCACCGCGCGTAACTTGGAGGTACCGGCTAGTTCATTCCATCTCAATCGCAATTTGAGTAACGCGAGTTGGGTCCTAGACAACCATCTTCGGTCACAAGTTTAAGGCTCCGATACTTTTGGCCCCAATAGGGGTGCAAGGTATTCTCCATCCCGAGGCTGAGGTTGCCACTGCAGTAGCCTCGAGGGATATCAACGTTCCGATGATTTTGAGCACTGCTGCTACTCGATCGATGGAAGAAGTGGCTGAAGTTCATGGGGACAGCCACAGGTGGTACCAACTCTACTGGTGAGCTATATCTTTCACCGTGAACATCCCGACCTTATCGCTCGTTAGGCCATACAGCGACGAAGTAACAGTGTCGCTCCTCAAACGGGCCAAGGAAAACGGCTATTCGGCTCTTGTCGTTACTCTCGACACCATGTCCATTGGGTGGCGCCCGCACGACCTCGACACAGCTTATCTACCTTTCTTCCACTCATACGGTTGCCAAAACGGTTTTGCCGATCCCACTTTTATGGCCCGATACGGTAAAAAACCAGAAACCCGAAGTGAATTGGCGTTCCCGTACAATCCCCACGAGATCAATGCGCGTGTTGAGCAAGGGGACCCTGCAGCAAAGGCGATGGTTCACATGGGTACGGAATGGGTTAAGGAGATGAGTTCTGGTAGACAGAGGTCATGGAATGAGCTCAAACTGCTTAGGGAGAATTGGGAAGGACCACTTGTCCTGAAGGGGATTCAATGTGCCGCCGACGCAGAGCTTGCGATCAATGCCGGGGCAGATGGTATCATCGTATCGAACCATGGTGGCCGCCAAGTTGATGGGGGAGTCTCGGCTCTGTGGTCTCTGGAGCAGATTATGAAGTCTCAGAAGGTCAAGGAGGCCCAGGCGACCGGGAAGTTCACGGTGTTGTTCGATTCCTCCATCAGGACTGGACCAGACATTTTCAAGGCGCTTGCGCTGGGGGCTCAAGCAATTTTGTGTAAGCCGTGTTCCTAACCTCATTTGAATGACCACTTGTGCTGCAGGCGTGGTCTATCTCGTGTTGTCACTGATCCTTATCATTACCTCTTTTTTTATTAGTAGGACGACCGTACGTATATGGTCTGGCTCTCGGTGGAGCCGATGGCGTCAAACACGTCGTAAAGACGCTCCTTGCCGAGCTTGAGGTCACTATGGGCCTCAGCGGGTACAAGAATATCGATGAGATCCAAGGCAAGGCCGAGGAGATTCTTGCGAGAGTCGAATGATGAACCGCGTATTGTGTACGTAGAGTTTAGCCACGTTGGCCGTTTCAATCTTTGTATGTAAGCTGCGATGAATGCGAGTTATATTTACCCCGTATCTGAACCACAAATACACGATTCCGTGTTAGATGAGTTGACGAAACGACGGTAGGTGAGACAATGATCTGACGTTGATCCAAGTTGCATCAACTGTCGGATGCACTTGGATTCATCCGCAGCTTGGCTTCTGAACTTCAGCAACGGATCAGATCCTCGGACATTGAGTCGATGCTACCAGGTTCGTGTTCGAAACTTTCGAGATGGGTGGAAGAAAGCTTCGTTGGTCGGGTCCACCAGAGTCGGCATCGACGTTTTGCACTTCCATGGTGAACGCGCTTCCTGGTTCGCCCAAGCACCGACACAAAGGCTCGACGGTGTCGGCGCGGCCGACCATTGATATGATCTGGTGCTATGGCGAGTCCCGCGGGTTACACTTAACCTGTGCTTCAACCTTCCTCCGTCACCATCGGGTCGCCATCGTCGGGAGCGTCTGACCACTCACACAAAGGGACTTGTTAACCGGTTATCATGGAATGGGTATCCAACCATTCTTCCTATTTCCCCTTGGTGACAACATGTGCCAAGTGATATTTGGGGGCCGACTCGACGGTTTATGTCCTCCGTCCTCGACACACGATCGTCGTGGGAGCTGACGTTACGTGGCCTCGATCCCGTATCAAGCGCCCTCCGAGTATTCTGACAGGCAGACTCGAGTCTCGTTGGTTCTTCGGGGGAGTGCCCCCCCTACACGGCTGCAGGTCACAAGCTACAAGCTTCTAGCCTCGGCGGTTGCTCGGACCTTGGGATAACTAGGTTTACGAGTTCCCCGCGCTGGCGTCCGCGATTCTCACCGTGAAACTCCGCCAAGATTTGACATGATGACGACGTTTTGATCGACACGGCCCGTGACGAGGCCCCAGGAAGTGGGCGACAAGTAAAGCCCATTAGAGTATAGTAAGTTCGTCTGGTCGACATCTCTCGTTGATAGAGCTAGTCGGGACAGCGGGCTAATATCTGATCTCTGGATGCAAACGCCGAACTACCTGAAACTCCAGAACGCGTAGGTTTTGCCGGAATTGCTCACTCGCTGCTTTCCCTCTCCCACACTACGCAAGGGCTCATTAACATTCAGTGAAGGATAAGGTTCAACCTTCAACCTTCAAGAAACGCTGAAATTCCGAATACCCGTTGGATCAAATGTCCAAACTCGTGGCTTCCTTTGGAACTCCGTCAAGTATCAGAGAAGTCAATCGCATCCTGCTTTATTTGTTTCACTATTTCGTTTGCAGGCGTTCTTACTCTTCGTCCGGGGCAAAACATTCTGGGTACATCTCATCGTGGCTGAAACAGAAACACTCCTTGACTGTCTCTTTCTGCCCCAATGAAATGGTAACCCCTGCGTCGTTCATCTGGTGCTGGAGAGTTCTCAGAATTATGTTGTGTACCAGGCGTACTTGCAAGTGCATTTCATGAGTTGCCCTCTGCTGGCACATCTCATATGGTAGCTATGGACGGTTACTATGGTTCTAAATTGCCTATGCTATGGTCGTTATGTACTTTTTTTATGTTAGGGTAGCCTTGAGGTGCACAGTTCATCACTGCCGTATACGTAGACTAGATCCCGAAGTTTGGTAGGATGTGTGCAGTCAACCGGAAGAATTGCCGGGATCATTCTTCGTATTATGCTGATCGGTAAGCTGGGATTCCAAATTCATTTGTCTCTCGAGGCAACCTATACAATGTGGGTCTCAGCGATTACGCTTGGTCGGTAGGTTGATTGATGTATTGTAGTCTCAACGAAAGATTTGACGAATATCGGCATGGGCCTCTTCAAGATGCGTTTGTATGAAGGGTTGCATATGGGAATGATCATAAACATGAGTTCCAGCAACCGTTCCTCCGTTCCTAAAGCTCGAAAGTGTCCCAAAAGTATTTGATGGAATCGAGTTGATTGATGGCCAGGTGCGCAAGGCACCGTGCATGCTTGTCAAGCGTCTGGCTGACCTATGATGTGCGTCACTTAGTCACTACAACTCTGGGACAGCGGCAAAACCGAGCCAGAGGACAAAATGAACGCCAAATTTCCTCCACTGCTGCGTCAGCAGCGCCACCCCTGGAGGCTCAACACCTCTAAGTGGGTAGAAATGCCCACACCCCCCTCCTTTTGTGCGTTGTAGGACTGCTCGGGGGGTAACCAGCGCACCCCTTTCACCAGGAGGATGTGCGCTTAACGTGGCAAAATTCGTGGGCATGAAAAAAATAATATTCCGGCAACGAAGGACTTTCAAGAAATTCTGTCTGAGAGTCCTTCTCTACAGATAAAAAGACGATCTGTCAATTTAGATTGTCTATCGGATGCCCGTGTATGGTCAAGCTTCCGCCCGTAACGGTTGCGGTGACTAGTAAGTGAGACACACCACACGGCATCCGCGTGACTGCCTCATCGGCGGAATCTGATTGTGGTTGCGTGGTAATCACCAGCCTGAAGAGGTTTGCCGTGGTACATGCGTGCTTAGTACGTATTGGCGCGACGATGTGGTTGTGGTTGCGCTGGCTATAGCAATCGGGAAAGGAGTGGGGTCCAGTATTTGGATATCGGTTACGATGGAAGACAAGGAAAGCTCGGAGTCTTCCGAAAGAATCTGACGTCGGACTCGGGATCAAGGAAGCATCCGATGTTCCGGACTCCGCGTTCAACGTCAACTTCAATGGCGATTCGAACAGCTTGGGATTTCTGAAGCGCTTAAACTGGGATTCGAATTTGGTGGGGATTGAGTGAGGAACGATTGCCTTCACTGCCGGTCGGTGCCGGACTTGCCGATATAAGTAAATGAGAGTGGAGCGTAGCTGTCTGTACAAAGGCCCCCTCTCTCCCTTCCACCTTCCCTATGGCATCGTTGCACAGTTTGCCCATAGAGCTCTTGGATCTGGTCTGTTGCTTGTTTCTCCTGTGTAAAATCCCCCAAGAGACTGATGGAGAAACTTATTATCACAGGTTATGACCTATCTCGACCCATGGGACCTTCTCTATCTCGGCCGAGTCTCAAGGGAGTTTAGGGGAATCGTTATCACTCCAAGGGCCGCCATCCTGTGGAAACAGTCTATACAATCTGTCGGCTTGCCTCCATGTCCCGATGGCACGACCGAGCCTGCCTATATCGCTTTCGTGTTTGATAGCGAATTCTGCGTGCGCTCACTTTTGAGTCCTCTCTAATCTACGGGTCAAGTTTCCTCACTTGTTTCCTTTTTAGGTATGTGGAAATTCACCCGCGCCACTCCTAATCCCACAGCTCAAGATGAGGCTTTGCGCTAAGTGCAAGTCAAAGCAGTGGGTATCCTCACTTGGAGATATGCCGCGGTTTATCATATTCTCGTTCGCAGTGTTCAATGGTTCAATCCTTGGACCGTTAGGCAACTTGTGACCCCTTCCACTCTTCAAGTGATCGCTACGAATTTGGTTACGCCATGTAAGTGACATCATTAACTAAATGGAACAGGATGTTGATGCGCTATTCCAAGTTTCCTTAGGAAACGACCATGAGGCGAGGGCATTTTATGTTCCAGAGCTCAATTCGAACGCGCTCCGAGTTGGAGAGTCTGGGGGTGACCCATCGATTGTTGTGGACCAGCTTACGAAGGCTGCCACGAGAGCGCAATTGGTGTGTAGAATCGATGTGATGCAGGAACTCCATTCTTATCGATTGTTCGTCGCCAGTTCTCTCAGTCCCTGTGGGAATGGTGTTTAGAGTGGCAACGAAGGAGGTGAAGCATTCACCACCAGTCTAGGCGTTCCGTTGGGACTGAACGATTCTCAGGGCGTTTTGCCAGCTGCCCACCCTCGGCCTTTCTGAAGAATTCATCGCAGCGGAGTGGCCAGCTCCGGAACGTCAACAGTTTGACCAAGCTGTTCTCATGGGAGTTCGTGACTGGAGCGATCAATGTCGGTCCTCTCTCTGTCCTGTTTCATTTGCCGATTCACTTTCGCATCCTCTTTCCAGACTGGAACGAGAATGTTGTTCCCAGACTTCTTGCAATCTTCCGGTCAGTTAAAAGGGAGACCGAGCGGCAGAAATACAGGAGGAACGTTGAGACACGACAACAGGAATTTGCAGAATTATCTGCCCCATTGATCGAACACTATAAGCCCTTTCTCGATACTCCCGCCCTGAGACGCGCACCCCAGGTCCAGAAGCTGCTCTCTGAAGACAACTACCAAATTCCATTAACCCCTGAAAGGTTCGCCTCTATCCACGATGAACTCGTCACCTGGAGCGACCGAGAGCTTGCTCCAACCTACTCCACGATGGCGAATTCTTTCCGCTCTGTACACCAAGGGCTACTGCCTCCGAACATTTCAGATGTCTCCGATCGCGAATTTTTGGAAAAGGTTGTGACGATGTTCACGTGCAAGTCTTGCAAGGCCGTTTACGATTTTAAAACCCACTCGCAGCACGGGAAGGAGTGCCTCAAGGCGATCCAGGCTCGATCCTTTGGTTCGAAAGGTTCTCGGCCAGCTGAGAAGCATGCTATTGTGTTGGCTGTTCGTCTCCTCCAGTTGCTCGGGCTGCCAGACGACTCTACGCGCGCTTTGGTTGAACAGACTTTCGGCGAAACCAAGTTCGTTTGTCTATGCGGAAACCCCAAGTTTAGGAAGCAAGTCGGGTTTTTTGAGCTGGTAAGCCCCGTTCTCGCATCACTTTAGCTCTTCGATTAATTTTGCCCGTTTCATCTTTACGGTCAAAGCTTCAACACCTGATTTCTGAGAACGAAGCATACGAAGAGGTCAAGTGCCAGGTCCAAATAGGAGTACAGCGCTTGAACCCGGACGGGGAAACCTTTAGTTGCGACGTGCCTTTGATCAACGACCACGATCCCTCCCTCCTCCCTTCCCTCGTCCGACGCGTGGATCCTGGACAACCTCAATGGAAGTTCGAGACAAAATCCGTCGATGGGCGGGGCCCAACAAAGCCCTACCGGATGTATTGTGAACTGTGTTTCCACTTGGCTGGTGTCAGAAAGGTTTTGGGTGACGATAAGGAATATATGGCGTATCATATGGAAGCAAAGTAAGTCGAGCACGCGTTGCACAGGCCGCTGGGATCAGATTGGAGCGTTAGGATGCTAACATATTGTTCTGGACTTGACAGGCATGGGCGTCCTATTGTTTAATCGTAATCCGGACTCATGGGCTGAAAAGAATGTATTGTAGTCGTACTTATGTTGAGTAGTAACTCGGGCTCTCGATATCTCAATACGTAGTCTCTTGAGAAATGCGAATGTATTTTTAATCTGCGTGGTTTGGGGAGCGTTCACAGCGATGACTTGAACCAACAACCTTGAAGCTCAGGACATCATGCCGTGTTTGTAGACTCCGATCTGCCTGTGAAGTTATGTTTCAAGACTCCGTGATCGTCAGACACACGGTACCTAGCGACACTAGTGATCCATTCCCGGTCGACTTTTTTCGATTGTTTCCTTAAGTGCCGATCTGCCCGACGGAACGCGTCCGCGGCGTTTGAATTCTGGTAACACGCGGAATGATTCGTGTCACGCGGAGCGTCAGATCTTCAGCTTCAGAGATCATTAATCATTCCTTTGGTGTTGAACAGCCGGCGGTGCGCCCAGCCGCTGACGTGAGAAAGCACGCTGTTCAAAGTGTGCAAAAAATGAAACGCATCACACGTACGTAAACCGCGTCGGGAACACACATCCCTTGCAGGTCACTCCCACCCGTCGCACGTACGCCCAGACTTGCCCTGAGGGGAATTTCCGACCTTTTTCTGGACTGAGCCGAGGGTGGGAAGCCTTTAGCGTCCGGTTTTATGCTATTTAGAGATGGTTTCGAGGTGGTATGGCCATTGGTCCACGTCAAATCACCACAAACCTCTTTTAGCCCAGGCCGAGTCGCCACCCGGTGGGCCTGGGCTTCGACAACCCTTCCTGGAGTATTCGACGCCTCGAGCCGAAGAGGGTGCCCCTGTCCAGTAAGTCCCAATTCGAAGCGTTCACGAAGCTCGAGGTCCCCTTTGAAATCCGCTGCTTCAGCGATCCTCTTGTGATCGATCATAGATATTGCTTTGTTCCTTTATCGCTAGAAATATCTAGAAGTGTGGGAAATCCCCCCCCCCCCCCCCCGGGGGAGGTCTGGGCGTACGTGCGATGGGTGGGAGCACGTGTGACCTGGAGGTTGTGTACTCCCGACGCGGTTTACGTACGTGAGATCCGTTTCATTTTTTGCACGCTTTGAACAGCACAGCCGACCCCCAATACCATCGAGAGGTAAACAAGAAACCAGGGACGTATTCTGTGGAGAACGGTCTATCAAAACGTAAACAGCCGTCACGCCACAAGTGATCGATGACCTCCCGTCCCACACATTGCGTGGCGGAAACCTTTCACCTTCGTGGAATGAGGTACGAGAAGCGTAAGGTGATGACGCCTATAATCCATAAACGGCGGTTCAAACAGACGCACGAGATTCCGGACGTGACGTCAGATCATCATCGCCAGGTGCTCGCCCTACGTCACCCGAGGACCAGAGAAAGTGCGAGATTTTGTAGTCAGATATTAGGTGAGTGTGGCGTAAGGTGGAGCGTGCTCCGATATCCCATCAAGGACCCTGTAACTCCGTGCCTCAGCATCGGGGTTGGCGAACCCTAGAATCAGAGTGACCGGTATCTTGGATCGAGGGGTCCAATGCACAGTGAATGCTAATAGTTGTATTCATTTCTGGCGGATTCCGAACCGGGTCGCATGATTGTGGACACATCACCCGGTTTCGTGAACTTGCCTGGCCAGATACGTCAGCTAGAAATCATCGATATGGCGATTCGTCCCTTATCGTAACCCGTGACTGCCAATATGGAAGGTAAGAATACCTCGTGGGACCTTTTCATTCCGCGAATAAACAAATAATGCGAAGGTGCGGCAAGTGCAAAAGAATATCAGATCCTCGCAGGCGGGCGGTCAGGTCAACCCGAAGATATCAAAGTTGAAACCCCACTTTCCACTAGAAAGAGATAAACGCCCAATCAGCTGTCCGGTTCAGAGAGAAACAAGAGGGTGGAACGAGATACGCACCTAGGGTTTATCATCCTCTTCGGAGGGTGTGAAACCGCTGCGCGCTCGATTTTTTCAAACAGCTCTTGAGGAAGAGTCACAGCTACATTCCAAGTGATTCGGTTGGCGCAGTAGGTATGGTGGGGTAATGTTCAATATTGGTGGCATGACCTACCTTGAATATTTTCTTTGATCCTGTCGGGGTGGGTGCTCTTTGGTAAAACAACCACACCCCTCTGCCTAAGCCACGAAAGAACCGCTTGAGCAGGGGTGATGTTGACCAGCTTCGCGACTTCTGTGAACTGAGGATGTATTGGCATTTCGCGGTCAGAATACCGCCGATCCACAGACACTTACAACCGGCAACTCCAGTGTTTCTTTGACTTTCCTCATACCGCCTAATGGCGACGATGCTTCCAGCAGCACCTTCCGTGACTTTGCCCACTGAATAACGACGTTCCAGTGAGGACGGGTTTAGTGAATATGGCGCGATGGCACTTACTGCGAGGAGGTTTGGTTGGGGGTTCCAATAACTCAACTCCACTTGGTTCACCAACGGGCGATACTTCAATGGGTTCTTCATAAGCTGTTCAAATCTCCAAATAGTGAAACTACGAAAAGGACGGGGGTCACCAACGTCAATACTCGTGAACACACGAGTGCGGTCCATAAGATATACTTGCAAACCCCAACATTCTTTATTTTTCCCTTATCAACTAGCTCTTCGAGCTTCTTCCATGTAGGAAACATATCGTCTGATAGAGGTTTGTCGACAACGAACCTCCCAGACGTGAGGTAGGGTTCCTTCAGAATCGCCACGGGCCTGCGCTCTACCATAAGCCAACGGCAAGACGTTGGAAGGCGAACGGTGACACGGTACCAACCAATGGATCAAGTACATATCCAAATAGGAGGTCCCCAAGCGGGTCAGCGTTTCGTCAAGGGCAGGCTCGACATCTTCTGGAGAATGGGAAGCGTTCCACAACTGGGAACCACAAAAATCTCGAACGTTAGGCCAGACGGTAAAGGTGCGCATAAGTATGACCAACCTTGGAAGTCAACCAGAGGTCTTCCCGTCGCACACCGCTCTGTTGGATCGCGTTCCCAATGGCCTCTTCGTTCTACTCACGACGATGAGATGACCACTCAAGATCATGATCTATGTGGACGCGATTCACCCCGTACTCCCACGCGCAGTCAATGTGGCGATACCCCGCACTCAACGCGGCCTGAGATCTGACTGTTAGGGTTCCTTTGCCAAACGACTCTTCCAGAAACTACCTTGACGGCTCCCCCAACGTCTTCTCCGCTTGCTCTCCAAGTCCCCAAACCGACGGAAGGGATGGTATCACCAGAAGACAACGTGTAGCCGTCCACGGGGGAAGGTGATATTGACGAGCCTGATTCTGGTGTTGACGAGAACCGTCGGTTAGGAAGCGTCGTAGTCCTTGTTGCGCGCGCGAGACATGGTCGGACAACAACAGGGTTAAAATTCGACTTGAGCATGCCGAGCCGAAGATGGATGATGGTGACAACGACCGTAAACGATGGCAGCAAACGAATGTATGCGAGTGGTCATCAATGATTGTCGCTTCACTTTGTAGTTCATCGTTCGGAACGCTCAACTTCGGGAGGTGAGATGTCTGGATACCTTTGCGAGGTGTAGTGCATAAGGTACGGAACGGAGGCAAACGCGCGAATATCTTGCCGGCTGACGGGAGGATGGGCCGGAGCGACCTACACCGGACATACTCGGCCAACACCGATCCATCGACTATTGGGGTATTTAGATGCTGATCAAAAAAAGCCGACCCATCTATCTCAATGACGTCCAGCGCGAGGTGCGGGGGAATCGTTCACGCCACTTTTTTGGTCCTAACACCCCTTCGCTAGACTCGCCACCTGTTTGTTCTGTAAGATCATCAAGGGTTCGTAGTCTGGTCATCTAGGATAGACCCTGCGACTCATGGATATACACGTAGGAGAGATCCCATCTTTCAAGCTCATAGAGACCGAGAAATCGTGAGTCTAGCCGTCGTCTCTTGAGGAGCACTGGACCTCTTATGTCCCACATAAGCTTCTCCTTCTTGGATATTAACCCTCTCGCGCCCGGTCATTCTCTCGTGATCCCTAAATGTGCGTTTCGCGTTTCGATCGTTCTAACATGGCTCATAATGTTCGCACTTCGTTGTCGATAGGGCATGGCGAGAAGCTCCACGATGTTCCGGATGAATATCTCGAGGATTCTCTGATCGTTGCGAAGAAGATCGCCGTTGCAGCTGGATTTGAGAACTACAACATCTTGCAGGTACGAGCCTGATCTTGTCCTCTAAACCCCGTCTCGCTAACCGTGCCCAGAACAATGGAAGAATCGCACACCAGGTGGGAGTCACAGGACCTCGAGTATTTGTAATTCGTCGTTGATGAATGATTCCTAAGATCGTTCCTCACGTCCACTTCCACGTCATTCCAAAACCTGAGGAATCTGACGAGAACGGTTTGGTCATCGGATGGCCCATTCAGAAGATTGCCACGGAAGACTTAAAGAAATTACACGAAGAAATCAAGGGCAAATTGTAAGCCGTGTTAGGGCTAACGGGGAGTAAACGAGCCGCAGCAATTGCCATCCAGATTGTGTTTGCCGACATGTATCATATTGACGAAATTACATTCGTCCTTTGCGCTGTCAGCCAAACGTTCAAGTCAAGATGCAACCAAGCGAGTGGTTATGGTAAGACCGTTTTGTTCTGGCCTCCTGATGATCTTGCCACCAAGGTTTCATCCGGGGATCAATTGTATAGGAAGACCGCCTAAGCGCGTAGAATGGCGATTACTTTGACTATCCTATGCCCCAACTTATGAGACTGATAGCTGTCAGGGAGTTTATGTATTTGACATTATGCATTTTCGATTTTAGACCAACTCCTCGAGTCACTATTTGCACTTCCTCCTTTCCTCCCCCCGTCCTACTCTTCCTCTCCTTTCTCGATGCCAACCCCATTGACTCACGAAGACACAAAAACGTACACACAAGCGACGTTCAAACCATTACTGAACAAGCTTGTCAGGACTCCAGAGTACTTCAAGCCTCATGACCTCCAGCTCGCCTTAGAGCACATTTTCACTCCAGGGTCGATTGACCCTACGCAAATCGGCGCATTCCTCACCGCGCTTCATATCTCTCGTCTCGAGAGGAGACCAGAATCGTTAGCTGTTGCCGCAAGCTTGTTGAGGGCCAGAGCGATCCCCGCAACGGTCGACCATGGTGATGAAGATTTTGTGGTGGATATCGTTGGGACGGGAGGGGATGGACATAATACTTTCAACGTTAGCACAACGGCTGCTATCGTCGCTGCTGGTGCGGGCGCTAGGGTTATCAAAGTGCGCTTCGTGAACGTGGCACGAGATATATTTCCAACTGATTGTGTGTTACATGCAGCATGGTAGTCGAGCCTCGACGTCGTCTTCAGGCTCGGCAGACCTCCTCGAACGTCTCGACTGCCTTTTCACCCCTCCCACACCGGGAACCACGGTCCCGTTCCCCAGAATCCCCTTCCAATACATCCTCGCACCACACTACCACCCCTCCCTAGCCTTCATCGCACCATACCGCAAACTCCTCCCCTTCCGAACGATGTTCAACGTCCTCGGTCCGCTAATCAACCCCGCCCGACCAAAAGGAATGGTGCTGGGCATTTGCGAACCCGAGCTAGGCACGACGTTCGCTCAGAGTTTGTTCGATGGAGGGGTGGAAAAGGCGTTGATCGTGTGTGGGGTCGAGAGGTTAGACGAGATCAGTTGTGCGGGTCCCACTCGCGTATGGGAACTGAGCAAAGGTGCGGATGGGAAGGATAAGGTCGACGAGTACCTCGTTGACCCCGTAAACGATTTTGGGTTACCTACCCACCCCTTGGAGGATGTGGCCGGTCACTCTCCGGAGGAGAACGCCAAGGTATTCGTTAGGCTGCTACATCCAGACCAGGGACTCCCATCCGACGCGGACAAGGAAACGATCCAAAAGCACAACGCAATAACCGATTTCGTGTTGATCAACGCTTCGGCCTTGCTGGTCGTCGCTGGGGTCGCTAGCAACTTCAAGCATGGAGTCGAGCTGGCGCGGGAGAGCATTACTAGCGGAAAGGCGTGGCAGGCATTACAAACCTTCAGGGAATCCCTGCACCGGCGGAGGTCGGCAGAGTGATGTAACTCACGATTTCAATGCGATATCTATTATGTACTTTTTACTAGGTGACTATCCATAATACCAGATACTATCGTGTCCATCGTAGAGGGGTGCCAGTAGCTGAGCTTCGCGCTGCCCATGACCCGACGGAGCGGACGGGGTCCCGACAGTTCACTTAAAAGGTTCTGAATATTTGTTTGGAAGTGGATATAGCCTTACGGATAGTCACCCACCATCCACAGAAAAGAAGGGGTCGTATATCACACGGAAATGGAGGCCATCGAAACATCCCCGTCACCACTCGCAAGAGCAGACCGTTGGAATCTCCTCTCCTCCGCTCGCCTTCGTAATTCGGCGATCTCTGCAGTCAGTTTGGCCTATACAAAGGGTGTGAGTACACAAGTCCGTGGTAGGAACTTGGGACGTACGGTTTTGCTCTCCAGCTCTGAAACGTCGAAAATCGACCAAGGTGATTTACGTTTTGGCGGGTGCTTGTCACCTGGATTGTCGAAGGGATATGAGTTCGGGTTGAAAGGTCAACTAGATGGACGAACCGAGGGCAGCTTGCGTAAATACTTCATCCATGAACTCATGGTTCCGTTGGAACCTTGTCAGCGCCAGCGTTCTTGTTGATATCATTTCTTTTTCTAAACAATCCACGTCAGCAGAAACCGCGAAAAATCCGGGGTGAGGACGGGCCTATTTCTTCGTCCTCATCTGGGTGCATAGTAGGTCTTTGCTAGAGAAAGCATGATTCAGCATCATCGTTTTCGTGACATATGGTTCGGACAAAACACACTGTGTTCATACTCCCTCTTGCTCTCTGTTCCCTCTCTTGGACGTTCCGCCTTTCGAGGGCTTCCATCTGTCGGTTCTGCTGAGCCAACATCGACTGCGTCGTCGCTGGACTTGGATATCCCATCCCGATCTGCGGGGGTACGCCCTGTGACCCAGGTGATTGAAGTGGCGGATGACCTGGGTGAGGAGGATGGGGTTGATTAGGGACCCCCTGCATTGGACCAGGCCCCGGACCTGGGTTTGGTGGAAGTTGCTGGGGACCGGGTCCACCTGGTCCTCCCGGCATCCCACCTCCCATACCACCGGGCATACCGCCAGGGATTCCACCTGGGATGTTACCTTGCATACCGGGGGGAATCCCCCCAGGTACACCGCCAGGAATGTTCCCGACCGGAGGACCACCAGCGGTACCCGGCATAGCCTTTTGTCCGGCTTTCTCCCCGGCGACGTACACCGCAGGAAGGTTGGCGGGTTGAAGAGGGTATGAACGAGTTGGTTGGTTGAACACGGGGTTCACAGCTGTAGTTTCGTAAGAACGAACGGAGGCGTGAATGCGAGCGTGCTCAGAGTGGGGGTAAGCTTTGGATCGGGAAGCGGACTCACGCACTGCTTGGGCCCTACCGTAGTGGATTAGAATGAGTTGAGAATTCCCGCCCTTGATCATTCGGAATTTCCGTCGGGTGCGATTGGCAACGGTTTCTCCGGAGCCTGGGATGAATCCGAATTTGGATTCCATTACTTCGACCTCCTAAACGCGTGTCTTGAGTCAATATTGGACGTGAATATCTTAATGGGGGAAGATGACGCACTCGACCGTTTCCTGCGGCGATAGCGAACCGTTGCTCGTTCTCTTGAAACCTCATGCCATCGTTGGGGAATGACATTTGCGAAGCGATGAAGACGAGATATATAGCGCCATCTGTGCCGAACGAGAGCTTGAGTGGTCAACACGCCATGGCAGACGCAAGAGTAACGAGGACAATATACCGGCTGGCCTGTCAATATACCCCCAAGCAAATGGCAGCTGCGACGAAGCCTGGGTCCCTCGAATGAGCAGGTTCACCGCCATCTCTATCGAAAGCGCGGGCTGGTTTTGTATGTCTCCTGAGAATCGGAGGCATAACCCATCCGCAATTTGTTGTTGTGTTGCCATAGTCGTTTATTCTTCCCCTTCCTATTTCGAGTGCGACACGCGTAGAAGTGGAAGAGGTGGTATGGGCCGGCGTGTGGGGAAGATGAGTGTGAATCTGAGAGGCTAGGCGAGATGATCGACGTGTGGTCGTTAGAAGGGGAGGAGATTGCGGTGATAGGGTATTACTTAAGTAGAGTGGGCATGGTCGATTAGCTCAGTTGGTTAGAGCGTGGTGCTAATACGAGGTCTGCCATCGGGCGACTCGGTTACGCCAAGGTCGCGAGTTCGAGACTCGTATTGACCAGCTTTTTTACACTTGCTTCCAACCGCCACAGTGTTTCCGATGCCACCTGTCTTAATTCCAAACGTCCCGCATCGTGCCTACTACACGTCTGTAACGTGTCCACCAGGAAGTGAGCTGGTGCTCGTCTTGGCACTATGACGTAATCGATGATCATCTCTGCATGAATCCGATCTCGCCAGGATTCCTTCGCCTCAAACCACTATCCTCTCGACCATGAGCAAAGCCGAAGAACACCCCTTGCCCTCGTACACTCACCCTCCCTCCCCTCAGGTCACCAAACGGAACAAGCGGTTCTGCGTCCTCGCCATGCTTGCAGGAATGTTTCTCTTTGGCTTGAATTTCCGTAGCGCTCTCAGGGTTACGAGTTTGAAACCGTATATGGGATGCGGGAAGGGACGCTTGCATACGAGGCCGAGGCCGCATTATACCCTGCCGTCCGGGGATAAGATTCCGAGTGTCGCGCTTGGTGAGTCTCCACCGTAGACCTATTTGGTCGGCCGTTTTGACCAACTTCTGTTTACTTATCTGGGCGGCAGGTGTCTGGCAAGCCAGCAAAGGAGAAGTTGGTCAGGCAGTCAAGGCGGCTTTAGCTGCCGGGTACCGTCACATTGACGACGCTTGGGCCTACGGCGTACGTACTTCGACGTTTCCGTGGAGTACACCAGTTGAAACCTTTGCACACAGAACGAGAAAGAGGTTGGAGACGCGATCAAGGAGAGCGGGATTCCTCGGGAGGATATCTTCATCACGTCGAAGGTACGCGGCCTTCCAGGGGGTTGATTTATCTAATGGTTGACCTCCGCCCTCAGTTATGGAACTCGTTCCACGCCCCAGAGGATATTGAGGCGAGCTTGGACGAATCCCTGTCTCGCCTCCAGATATCGTACTTAGACCTATATCTCATCCACTGGTGCGCATACTGCACTTGCCTGTTGCCGGTTTCAGCATTGACGGGTAAATCTTAGGCCAATCGCGTTCAAGAAGGAACCGTATGAGAAGGAACGGAAGATTGTTGTTGATGTAGCCCTGACCGAGAATCCCTACCCTACATGGAAAAAACTCGAGGAATTGGTTGATAAAGGCAAGATCAGAAATATCGGTGTTAGCAAGTAGGTGCAAATACCCCGTCCTACCCTGGTTGGGTGCTGACTCTCTTGAAAGCTTCAACGTGTGGAGGTAGGGTAGGGACGGTGTATCCTTCATCAGTGCCTGATCCAAGCCCGCAGATACGAGAACTTGACTTCCAACCCCCTCAAATACCGCCCAGCTGTAAACCAGGTTGAACTGAGTTTTGGGAATCCCCAGCCAGAATTGCTCGCCGTACGCATTTCTATTGGGCCACCTTCTGCTCTGATATCTAATGGGACACGACACTGCGGTTTGATTAGTGGGCTAAGCTTAAAGGTGTACTCCTCGAGGCTTATTCGCCGCTCGGAAGCAGCAGACAAGTCAAGGAGACCCTTGAATTACCAATCGTAGGGGAAGGAACGATGAGGACCGATACTTGGTTCTAAAAATACCCTTTTCTAGATCAAGAAGGTTGCGAAAGACCTGGGTCTCACACCCGCTCAGGTCATCATCTCGTGGCACGTTCAACGCGGAGTTGTGGTTTTGCCCAAGAGTGTACACGAGAATAGGATCCAGGAAAACTTCAAGAGTACGTCTCCTATCCCGATGGGTCTTTCGCTTGTTGTGCACCGTGCGCTGATCACGTCCTATCTGTGGCAGTTGTGGCCCTCCCCCAAGAACAATTCAACCTCATTGAGCGTGCTGCGGTCTCGAAGCCTCCGCAGAGGGTTGTTAATCCAAGGTTTGTCCGAGGAACGATCGACGTCAGTCATTTGGTGAACTTCCCAAATGTAGCAAGGGATGGGGTCTCGACTATGACATCTTTGCTTGAGCGTGAAGCGTTGTGTAAGTCCGTTCGACCGGAAGTGTGGCGTTTCTATACGTACCATGTATTTAACGCGAGATTTCTTGCTCCATGTACCAACGTAGCCAGACCCAAACCATGCCTGTATAACGAAAATAATATTTTCGGAGGTCTACTTCTCAGCTATTCGAGCACGCGAATACCACCGGATTTGTTTAAGCCGCACTCTAGCCTCGTGCCTGGTGAACGCCTCAAACCGCTCCCTGTTCGCGGTCCTGGTACCGTTTTACACAAATCCAAGGTTAGATAATAAGTACAACATCAACTAGTCAATGGTAGGTTTTAACAATGGTCGTAGCCTCTCCACAAGAGAATCTCCTCCAACGTGACTCACGAATTCCAATCTCTCCGTCTTCCAACCAACAGGCCCCTCGCCCGCTTCCCTAGATACACCATCCCACTCGAAGCAGCGAGGTGGTAAAAGCAGTGGCTTTCCTTCCTCCAAGTTCTGTTTGTACGTCACGACCTCCCTCACGACATCGAGAGGGCCCTGGTCTACCACCGCCTTCAACATCTGAGTAGCCTTCGCCCGATCCCATTCCCCTCCCTCTCCACCTTGTTCCACATTCACACCCGAACCGTGGGCGAGATCTTCCCAAATACCGCTCGCAACGTGATGGACGGCTACAAACCTCAGGAAACCGTCAGAAACGAGGGCACCAGCCTTAAACAACGCCCGCATGAAATGTCCCACGACATGTGGGTCCCCCTCAATCGGCCAAAGGTAACTCGAGAGGTGAGATGTCGAGGAGAGGAGAACGTCGGCCGTTCCGAGGCGAATGCTTCGAAGGACATGGCCGTAGTCTCCCCATAGGAATTTGCGATAATCGATTGGGTAATCCATAGAAACAGGGACTAGTAGGAGTTTGCTGAACGCGGGATCCCCGAACGAGATAGCGTCGTAGAGGTGGACAAAGTCGGTGTAGTATTGATAAAAGGGCGTTCCAGATCCCAGAAATCGAACAGCAACGGACTCTAGATCCTCTTCCTTGCTCTTGTTCTCGCTGCTCGACTGGGTATGGGATACGGTGGGCTCCAGACCATTAGCAGAGAATGGCAAGAGCAAGTCCTCCAACAACCCGCCAACGATCGCATCCCTGAAAACCTCCTGAAAGGAGTCCCCGTTCTGCTGCTCGTGCTCGAGCATGAAAACCTTCATACACCCAAACACCGTCTCTGAGAATCCCATCGTCCACGCTTGCAACCCGTTGTGTGACAAAGTCGCCCGTGCGGTCTTGGCAAGGAGGAGAATGGCACGTACGATGCCCACTTCTGAGCCGTCCCATGATGGTGGGAGAGATTTGAATACGGAGGATGTGCCGGAACGCAGGAGATGGTCGAGAGGGGTAAAGAGCCAATCTCTATGTAATGGTAACGGGTACTCTCTCGTCGTGGAGGGATTGCGACTGCGGATGAGGTGTGCAGGTGGAAGTCTCTGGGTGTTGCTCGACTTTATCGACTGTGGAGAGGGATAATAGGATCCAATGCGGGTACTGTTCTCCTTTGGCCCAAAAGCATCCCTCAGGAACGGCATCGCAACCTCGAACCCTCCCTCATCCAACAAAGTGTCAAGTTTCTGTTTCTCGAGAAGTCCGTGCGAAATGACAAACTCGGGGTCGATGAGTGTAATAATCTCGTTGAGGGTACGTAGAGCGAAGTCCTCATCTCCGGGGATCTGTTTCTCAAGGATCACGAACGCCTGTGCGACCCAGAGACCAGTAGACGGCATTGGCGATCGCCGAAAGAGCCGGAGGTGTTGAGCTAGGAAACACGAGAGAGGACTCACGAACGCCTGGGAGTATGAAGAGGCAGGTGAATCCGAATATATCCATGACCAGAGGGGGCTGTTGACGGTTAACCCGGTCAACTCCTGGAGCTGGGGGAAGGGGAGCGAGAATGGAGGGGATTCAAGACGATTGGTGGGGTAGGATAAAGGGGGTGTACATGCGACCCATAACCGGAGCGCAGCTGCCAGTGCATCGGTGCTCTTTGCCAGAATCCCGAGCTTCCCTACGTCCGTCCCGTTCTTGTCTTGGAGGTTGCCAAGGACTTGGCGTAGGACCCTGAATGCGGAGGTGAAAACGTTTTTCTCCGGCCCACCGTCGAACCCTCGTCGTACCAATTCGATGACTGAAGATCGCTCCGTCTCTCCGCCAGAGACCCCATTCACTTGAGCACCTTCCAACCAAGCACTTAAACATCTCCACAAAGCCGTCCATAACTGGAGATCACTATCCATGTCAAGTTGGTCCCTGAAACGTAGAACATCCGGTCCCCATGACCAAACTGTAACCTGACTCCATAAAATTTCGTGGCTGGGGGTAGTCTGGTGTGGATCTGTTGCGCATACAATCCAAGTCTCGAGGAGTCCGAGCCAAGAGAGATGCAGAGGCGTTGACGTGCACGATGGGGAGAGGATGTACTGATGAAGCTCGGCGAATTGAGTTGACGCGGTGGTGGCAATGTGCGAGTACATCCCATATGATGCAAGGACAGCGTAGAGGTTGAGGGTACCAGCTAATAAAGAATTTGCGAGTGGTAGGGGATAAGGAGAAGAGGGCGGCAGAGGTGTGATAAATCGCAAGAGTGAATCCACTAGCTCTGCCAACGCACATGCATTCGATCGAGATGCTCGTGTCAGGAGCCGCAGCAAGACGAGAGCGAAGGGGTTGGGGGGAGGAGAGGAATCGGTGGGTGGGATCGGCGTTAATATGAATGTGCGGAATAGGTTAGTGATTAGGTTTGGTGTAGTGGCGATGGTATTGGCGATGGCATTCGAGTGTTGAGCTAATCGATACAGTACTTCTAGCATTTGAGGCAGGGATTCGGTGGGGATGGCGGCGAATTCAAGAACATCGGAGAATCGGGGGAGTAGGTATTCTAGGGGGAGGGAAGTGATGAAGTCGCTAGAACGAGGTAATTCCTGGGGCTCAGTCGTGTTAGGGTCGGTAGCTGGCTCTGGTTCCGGAGGTAACTTTAGCTCAACCGAATCCAGCGAATTTGTGTCACGATCCCACTGCACGAGGCATTCCCAGAGAAGTTCGACCGCCATCGCGCCAACGCTCCCCCGTTCACCAACCGCTTCTACTGCAGCAGCAAGAAACCGTCGGCGGAGCAAAAGTTCTTGACCTCTTAGTTCCTCGATGCCACAAGAAATATCACCCTTAAAGTTACGACCCAGGCGTCCAGCGATACGCGCAAGGACTCGTAACATTGACGCTCTTTGGGCGGGGACGGTAGACCTAGAAAGCAGCAAGACATCGTCAAGTGTGTATCCTGCGTGTTCTCCTTCTGCGTGGTGGTGCAGACCGAGGTGTGTAGGTAGTGTGGAACTTAGTTCCATGGGTATGGGTTTCCCGTCGAGATCAAAGCGCACGGCGGACGTCGGAAATGTCTGGGCGTTACTTCCTGAGGGTTTGGTGGGTTGAATCCATTCTAATGACGGATCAAACCCGGGAGCACTGGGGAAAAATCGGCGCCGGATATCCTCAGGGGTACCTTCCTCTGCGGCGCCGTTATTCAAGTCTTTGGTGGTGGACTGGGACGAAAGAGGACCATTATAGGTCCCAAGCGACACAACGGGAACATCAGATGGCTCGACGTCGGTTGGAGACATGAGAGCCAGTGGCTTTTTCTTTGGGGAGGAGGGGGCAGATTCGTAAACGTGAACGTTCTGGGGAACAACCTCAGCAAAGCGGATCCTCTTGCCTGCACGACTAGAAGGCCTGGAACCAACTGGGGTGCCCAGCTGTGACTTGACTTGGTGTTTGATATTTGGGTTTTGTCCGTAAGATTCAGTAATCGATTCGACAAACATAGCTTTACCTTTCAGAATCGAGCCAGTTGGACTATTGGGTCGCATAACTGGAAAATCGATATGAGCTGCCGAAAGTCTGTATGAAAGAGGCGCCTACCAGGGGGTCCAGGAACTTGCTCGATTTCCGTTTCAAATTCCGTCCTCCCCTGCTCATCCCGTCTCATCTCCCTGTTTCGCTTCGCTCTTTGAAGTATCGCACCGATGTCAAGACCAAACCGCTCTGAAATCGCCTGACGCTCAAGCTCGCGCTCTTCCAGAGACATGTTCGCCACGATCTTCTCGTTCTCTCGATTGATATCTTCACGCCATTTCGACTCGTCGGACGTCAGCGGTGGCGGAACGTTGGAGAGCCTAGGGTGTTCAGAAGTCACAATTGGAGGTTGGCTTGGGCGTTCGCTATTGGAAGCAGGGTGTTTCGAGAGATCCCTTGACCGAGCAAACGCACTCTTGGTCCTATGCTGAACCGGAGGAAATCCTGTCTTCGGAGTGTGCGATCTGAACGGTAAAGAGCTGGTTCCAGGTGTCCTCTCTAGAACGGATCCGACAAGTCGGACGTTCTTTACAGAGGCGTCGGGCATAAGGAGCCCGGTTGTAGGCGTACTCGTGAAAGACGGTAAGGGGATCGAAGTGCACTTTTTTTTTTTAATTCTTTTATTATATTATCCCGGAAAAAGTACCGAAGTACACTACAGGTTGTGAGACCAAGGCCAGCTGGTTTTTTATGTTAGGATACACGGGAGGATTGGCTCCAGATGTACCAACAAGAAAAAAAGTGATGACAATAAAGAGTCTGAGGTGTGTGAGGCACATAGCAGTTCTGCAGGCTATACTATAGGCAAACACAAGTGAAAAAAAGGAACCTAAAGAACAAGATAACAAACCAAATCTTGATGGGGGTTGGTTGGGTGTCTTGAGGGTAGGTGGCAAAGGGGAAAGGAAGTGGATGAGATGGGTGGAAGTTATGTTTGTGTTAAGCTATTAGGCCAGGTAATGTGAGATCAAACCCTGACCAGTAGAGTGGGGTTCAGAGTGTGCACCTTCCTATCCACACCACATACACCCACATTCAGGTGGGGTTCTGCACAAAGCAGAGGACTAGGGAGAGGGAGAGGCTGGGGTCTTGTCAGAATTTGTGCCTGTCAAGGTGCACACCAGCTATGCATGCAGAGGCTGGTGTCAGGAATGTACAGTTTTTGGGCGAGTAATTTTTAAAACTTTTATTCCTTATGATTTCACATTTGTTACCAACTGATACCCTTACCACATGACAATTTTGTACCTTACTTTTCTTCAATTTCACCTTGCTCACACCATAGGACAGACTGCAAAAGCAAGTGTATTGGTGTATACTGAAACTGGTATACCTCAGCATATGGACTTCTACTTGTCAGCCCAGTCTGGATTCCCATCATCTTCCTCAATTATCTCCAAGATGTCCCTACCCAATTCATCTGTAGCATTGTCAACCACTATGGTACCATGGGGAACTACTTCATTGAACAGACTGTGTATGTTGTAATTGATATGCTCTGAACTAAGAGCATCAAAATCTACAGTACTTAACAGAAACACAATCTGCATCTCCCCTGCCATACCACAAGTCACAAGCCTAGCATGAACTGCACTGTTGGGCATCAACATCACCACTCTCATGACACTCAACAGATGGTAAGCTCTTGCTTCTGGACTCACTACTGGCCCTGTAACTGGAGTCACCCCTGAGTTTGGCTCTACGGATAGCCCACCTAACCATGCACTCAGCTCCAACATCAGGTCAGTACATGAATGCTGGCTTGGAGACAGGAGGCTTGCCTATGGATTTGTGATAAGGATGGTGGTCAAAACAGGCACGATGGATAGCACGAACTTGGGCACAACCTTGAGCCTGCCACACTCTGACTATGGTGTCCTTGATCTCTTGCTTGTCAGGCCACTCTAGCCCAAATGCTCACCAGCACAAACGAGGATAGCTAGTCCCCAACAATAAAGGATACTTGTCTTCACGGTGCCTTCGATCAACAATATTCCAGTGGGTGTTTAACCTCTTCAGACTGGCAGTTGACCGATATCTTTGGATGTGTCCTAAACAACTTGGGATTTGACCCAAGGTTTCTGATGGGTGCCCTGGTTATTGTATGCAGAAAGAGTCTCTCAGAAAGAGTTGACTCTTAGAGGTTTATGAGAGTGGTGTCAGGCCACTCTAGCCCAATCGCTCACCGGCACTAACGAGGTTTGCAAGGCCTCGCACAAGGATACTCGTCTTGTATGCCTGCTCGTCTCAATACTCCAGCGGGTGTCAGTCTCCTCTTCTTCCAATGTGGAACTGGCAGAGTACGAGCTTTTGTCGGATAGTGTCTGAACGACGCGGGATTCGACCCAAGGGGATTACCGATAGGTGCCCTGGCCACTATATGTAGGAGAGGTCTCTCAGGAAGAGTCGACCTCTAGAAGTCCGTAAGAGTGGGAGAGGAAGGGATCGTTTGTTGAGGTGTTACAAAGGCACCCTCAGCCTAAATACCTCACTATCACTAGCGAGAGGGGAGAGGATATCCAATGATAATCAAGATGGGGAGCTACAAGGGCTAGAGAGGGCTACTTTATACTACTCTAACTCTAGGGCAGGTCTTTGCGCACAGACCATGCGGTGCTCTCCATCTGATTGCGCACAGACCAACGGAGTCCCGTCGGTCCGTGATGGAGTTCCGCGCGGTCCTTGCGGAGCTCCGTCTTCGTCATCCATCATTTTATGTAAGCAATAGGAAATTGAAGGAAGGAAATGATAAACCAATAACAACGAGTGGAAGGTTTATTAATAGCGGGTGCTTGCTCAGCACAATTGTAAAGGGTCCAGACCGTTCTTCGGCGAGGCGGTGGGTTGTCTGACCAATCGTTCCCATGGCGGGCCGTTGACTAAGTGTGGCGGGGTAAGAGAGCGCTTTGTTTGTGAGGGAATGCGACTTAGCGTGAAGGCTATTTAATCACGAGCGGCCTTCGCTCTAATCCTCAGCAAACTGCTCTTCCTTTCCCCCATGTCTCTTCAAGACAACAAAGTCTTCGTCTCTCCTCGTAACCAGAAGATCACCAGGCTCGACACTCGAGTTCGAGCTCAAACCAGCTTCGGTACCGAGGCTACCTCCCCATTACAGGTTGGTGACGTCGATAGGTCTTCGGTCTAGAAGGTTTATTGACTCTCCTTACTAGCTCGTGGAAGCTGTTCTGTCTCAACGCGATGAGGAAATGCCATGTCGGTCCTGGGATGAAGGCGGTTCCTTTGACGACCAGATCTGGCAACAGTCCATATCCGCCCTTCGCAACCAGGACGAGAACCGTCGTTCAAGGGAAATGAACGATGATGAAAGCGTCCTCTTTCAGCTGATCCAAAGGGGGATCGTTGATATGTCTTCCTTCGACAAGAACCTGAAGGGGACCGGGGTCCGTTACTCGGCCGTCATTGGGGATCGTCTGTGGGCGATGTTCGAACGCGAACGCACAAGAGTGCGTTGTTGTTGTCGATCGATTTAGATCGCCTTCTAACAATGCCTTTTCTTTAGAATGATCGCTTGGAGAGTGATCTCCACCGTTTGTCAGGGGAATTCCGGCATTTGTCCGGTCGATACACCTACTTGACCCAAGTCTTCGACAAGTTCATCGGGGACGTGAACAAGGAGTTGGGTAAAGCTTCCGTAAGGCTTAACCGTCATCGTGGGGCTCTGGAGAAGGGGGTGGCAAAGCAGTCGGAGTTGGAGAGCGATTTAGCGGATCACAAGGAGTGTATCGATGACCACGCTGTTATGATTAACAGCTTGTCCGATAAGGTTTGTCGTTGTGGAGACAAGTCTCCTGATCAGACTACTCCTTCCGCGATTTCTCCCGAGGTTCCATCCGGTAGCCGTTCGCCATCTCTCTACGCCACTCCTCCTGAGGAGAACTCTCAACCCATTCCTGTTCCACCCTGGCGTGTCCCGCCAGGTTTGTTGGGTCCGGGGGTTCCTTCGCTGGCCCCAGTCGTTCAGGAGACGGTGTCTCAACTGATACCGATCACCGAGGCCGAGGAGCGAGAGATCGAGGACACCTTGGTCGGAGCCTGGCAGGCGCAAGGTCGTGCCCATGTTCGTGCTCTCCATCATTCCAATTACGACCACCACCCTTATCGTAAAGCCGTAGGACAACGTAGTCCAAAATTCGTCTACAGACCCGATGTCGGAGCTGAGCCGCTCGTTCGACGCGCTCTCCGTAGGGCCAAGCTTGGGGGCGATG
>MU118052.1:1348-75535 GCA_014904855.1 Thelephora ganbajun
CGTGGGTTTCTTTGCATGAGCGGAACGATCTTGGTGACTTTCAAATAGCATGAAGAGAGCGAGCACGAAACACATCGATGCCCCGAGTGTTTTCTATTTTTCAAGACAGAAGCAGTGATGAGACAGGTTTGTAATATAATCTAGGAATCCCTAGTGGATGGCGTGTTTATCATTTCCCCCAGCATATCGGCAGCGAGCATAAGCCCCCACCGCCTCCACCATCCGGTCGTCCGCCTATCCAGAGCTTGGTTAATGAAAGTGGAGAACCCGACCGTGCCAAATTGCCACTCCGTGTTCTTGTAATTCTCTTGCGGCTATGACCTCGGTGACCCCGGTGAGACTTATCCTTCTTGGACAGGCGAACAAGGGAACCATCAAAACGGCAGCGAATGTCACAGACCCCAATCAGTATCAGGTATGTTTGGCCAACCCTCCATCGGGAACAATCGAGGTCGCATCTAACATTCTGGCGTTATCACAGGAAATTGTTCGACCGAACCAATTCTACCATCAGGAGGAAGATCGTGGACGAGGGTTCTCAACTAAGGGTTTCCTAGATACACACACCAGATTCCCCCGCCCCGGGGTGGATAATTTCAATACACCGGCCCAACAACCTCAAGTACAGGCCCAAAGCAACCCGGTGCCCACAGTGAGGCCATCTTTTTCTTTGGCAAGTGGCTGAGTATTGAGCCCAGAGTCAGCCCGCCACTTCCTTGGATACAATATTATGTGAACAGTGTTTCGCTTCCTTCCCTTCATTACAAGACCTTAAACAGGTTTGAAAATTCTTACCTTTCTCTACTTTTACCTTGTTAACTCGAGAATAGCATAAAATTGTGGGTCATAGTTGGAGATGCATGAAATGTTTCAATCTGCCTCCATTCGAGGACTGGATTGCCTGGCGGATAGTACGCATTCCAGAGGCCCGTTACTTTCTCCTTCATTCACAACTTCTGCAGCATTTCAACACGGTCCATGCAGCCGGTACTCGATCCGTTGCGGCCACGGACGTGAAGGGGAAGAAGATTGCAATCCCTACAGAAGATAAACCTTCTCAGCTCGTTCGTGACGACCCTGGGCATTTAGGGGGGTTACATTTGGGAGAGGTCAATGGCCAGCGCCGCAATGCAAGTCAAAATACCAATATCGAGGTACGGATTCTATGGGTTATGAGGGAAGAAGTCTCATACGTCTCAAGGTCAATAGCGTGGCAACGCACCTCGAACCATTTTCATCCAGCTTGGTTGATGCAAATAAACATATTATCAGCAGTCTGCCTCCGGAGGTGGTGGCCCCGAGCGTCACCCAGGACGAGATCGTCTCGTCCGCCTCGCATGATAAGGTATGCAAATTGAAAAAACTACTCATCAAAACTGACACGTATTACAGGGCTTCTTGACATCCAAGGTAAGTCTAACTTAGAAGATCAAACTGTACGCATTGATGAGCGCGACTTCTCATCTTCTAAGGGACCAACCTTGAACATCCTCGTTGAGATTGACCTGAAGCCACGCCAAGGCCGGGACGGGTTGACCTATGAGATAGCTTCGGACATCGCTTCTCCGACGATGATCGTATCCTCTATTGATAGTGGCGAGCCTGAAGGGAAGTATGACACAGATGTGTTCTCATCACATTCATCTGGACTTGTAAGGCTCTCTACTTGATTGGAGATTTATCAAAGCCAACCTAGCATATACCAGCTAGATGGAAATTCTCTCGAGAAGGAACAGCATATCATTATCTCGCCTCGTGGTCCGGAACTTGGGGATCGGGAGGGCCGTACCATGTAAGTAGAATGGGGATACTCTCGCCTTTTTCCATTGAACCCATCTCGAGGAGTAACACCATTGTGGCTGGGAGTCACTCGCGGGAGGAGCCGAACTTCGGAGCGCAAGATAGACTCGGTGGGACAACGCCGTCAACGACAGAGGAACAATACGAAGTGGCCAGATCCGATTCCCCAACTTCAAGCTCAGTCACGGTGCGGGACTCGAACCAAGGTTCGCCCGCGGCATTTTACGATTATTTCCACAGTGCAATACCTGACCGGTGACCACTTAACTCAATCCCGTGGTTAGGCGATCTACCCCATGATACGTTGCAGACGCGTAGATCCAAAGCAGGTTCGGTAGAGGCTGCGCTAAAGGTCCACTTTGGGTGTAGAATTTGTCTCTCAAATCCGACCCCGACCTCGTATCCGACTGCCACACACTGTGGCCACTTGTTTTGCTACGAGTAAGCGGACAATCACGTCACTGCTGGGGAAGTCCGAGGTACTGATTTCTACATCAATGGAAAGATGCATAGCGGCAGAGGTTTTGAAGACTTCGAGGTGCCCTGTGTGCAAGACCGTCTTGGCTCTTTATTGTCTGTTCAAGTTGGACGTGGCGATGTGACAGCGGATATAGGTGAAGCGCGTAAATATTTCTTCGCAAACGGTCGATTGGTTGGGGGTTCGTCACCAGTGTGACGGGTGTTTTAGTAGAGTATAGATGATGGAACAGAGGGCGATAGAGAATAGATTTTGTTACGCCTCCTTCCATGTCAGCCTCGGGGTGACCTCAGGTTCCTACCCAGCCACTCGATGAGGCTTACTGGGCCGGACTTATTTCCTCATATTCGTGAACGTCGAACATTCGAATCAAATCTCATCTTCTACTTGGTTGTGAGGTATCCGGGGATATACTCCAGAGGTGCGTTGGGCTACTTAGCAGTACGTATATATACATGGTTTTTGCTGAGGTGCGTGCAAGCCTTGGTAAGGTGGCTTGCGAAGGTCCACGTTTCTCTTCGCGATCTGAGAGGTGTCTCACTTTTATCGCCTATTTAATGTACTGCGCTTTTCTCAACGATGAGTTCCGACTTTGAGAAATAACTATCGTTATTATTGTGCATCGAACTAAGTAACTACTGCTTAGACCAGCTCGACTGAGCTTGTCGATATTGTACGTATATTGATGCACCCAGAGGGTGCCCGAAGAAAGAAAACATTGGAGCGTCTACAAGGCACGCACGACTAACCTCGATCGTCTAAGAGGCACGCTCGGCACCAACCTCAGCAGCGACGTGATCGTGCATCTTGTACTCGTTCATCTCGTTGACTGTAATAGAGGTGTTAGGATCCTACCCCCGTCCACGGTGAGAGAGGTACTTACTCGTCAACTTGCCCTCGGCAGCGGCGAGAGACGCATCGTGAGGTTTCAGGCTTGTGAATCCAATTCGCTCGTTCAGGTTCTCCATGGCTCTAGCGCTAGACTGCTGGACCCTAGTGGCTCTCCCCTTTCTGATCTTCTCGTACAAAGCAAGTCCGGCCTCCACGTTATTGGTGAAGCCGTACTTATCAGAGAAGATGATGCCGAGCGCAGCAGCATCCTCGAGAGCCTGACACGCTCCTTGGGATTGATGTGGCTAATTGGGCCACCGGGTCTCAGAGTGCTGTTCGTCGAACGGATGGGTGGGGATTGCTTACCATCATTGGGTGCGCAGCGTCACCGAGGAGGCATGCCTTGCCCTTGTACCAATGATCGTACGGTCGGTGAATGTACAACCTCCAGGGCATACGCTCGATGGAGTTCTTCAGCAAGTTGACACAGTCGGGATCCAACTCTTGATAGTCGCCCTGCAGAATTTCTTCCGCTGGGACCTCCTTGAACTCGAATCCTTCTTGGTGGTGCTTCGTCAACTCTGAGGGCATGAAGCCTAAAAGATAGAAGTTCGGTAATCACATCAAGGATGGAGAACAAGTGGACACCCACAATAGAACGACACGATATCTCCTCCGGAGCAGGAGGTCATGACGATCTTGTAGTATTTGCTGCGTCCATTGTCCCCGGGCATACCTCCCCAGAATTGACTGCGAGCAACGTCAGAAGCTGAATGAACTCTTGTCCGTTGTGACAGACTCACATGGCAGGTTCTAATGAATAATCGACAAGACCGAGACGTCGGACGTCCTCGGCGGTAACGTTACACCTGTAGCAGGTCTGTGCTCCCGTGTGTGTGTCCGGAGTAACGCCAATCTGCCCACGAACAACAGACTTGGAAAGATTGTTTCAGAAAACCGTCGGAGTTAATTGAATAGTATGTATTCACCCTAATGCCGTCTGCGCCAACAATAAGGTCCGCGGTCGCGGTTCGACCGTTATTGAAAGTGACTGTGCCGGTCTCGTAATCGACACTCTCGCAACTAGTGGGGATGTCAGCTCCTTGGCGTGCATACGGCAGATGGATGATCTCACATGTGATCGATGACGATCTTGCATGGGACGCCCTTGCCTTCCTCCGAGGTCGCAGCGTGGAGAAGACCCAGGTGCATATCTTTGCGGTAGAACATGTTAGACGGGTCACCCCAAGTGGCTTCGTATTCGCTCAGGTCGTATTGGTTGAGTATACGACCAGTCTCCCATTCGCGCATGACGAGCTTCTGGAGAACGACGGGTTTCATGATCGAGACGTCGACTTCCCACTCCCGGAGCCATTGGGTACCTTGAACAAGAGACACGTGATGGTCAGCGTCGGGGATTGATGCATGCAGATTGTGGGCGCAGAACCTACCATTCGCGGCGCAAGAAAGGGAGGCACCAACTTCGACGTCGAAACTCCTGCGTTCAAAGATCTCCACTACAAGGACAAAATTGTCAGATACATCGTTCGCGTTTGCACGTCACGACAACAAACCGATATGACCGGCGCGTCGAAGCACGATAGCAGCGGAGAGTCCACCAATACCGCCACCGACGATGGCGACCTTGAGCTGCTTGAAGGTCGAGGGGGAAGAGGAAGAGTAGAGAGAAGCCACGAGAAAGTGTGAGTAGTGGCTGTGGGATTATGGACTACTCGGCAGCCTTCTTATACTAGACAACAGCGCCGTAGAACCGTAGAGCCTGTGGGTCAACTGGCGAACGTACCGAGCGAGCGCATCGGGAGTCCCATTGGTAGCCGCACTGCCATAAGCACGGCGTATCATAGACGGTCATGAGGGATGGGTTCTCTGTTCCATAGTGGGGCGGATATCCCAAGGGACTGGGGGAAACCAGGGGACAACTTTGCCCCGCTACGCAAATGAGTCGAGGAGACGGCAGACGCGGCGCTTATGGAAATACGGAGTCCAGGCAGGATAAAAAATGCACGATACGGCGCTGGATGACACCAAGGGCGGGATTGACTCTGTTACGGTTATTTTACAACCAATGCGTTTGTACGGTTAGGATTAAGATGCATCCAGAGTCTGGTGAGAGGATAACTCAGAGGCGCTTGTAGCTTACAGAGATACCTGGAACAATAGTGTACCGGATTCGGCCTCTTCATTCGAGGAATCTCGCTGTTCGTTCGATTGAGTTTGGGCTGAATAATTCGAACTCGCTTTTACCCATGGTCGTGCTCTTTCACGCATGTTCTAATCTGCGTCCCTCACGACGTCGTTGGGCGCCTCTTAATACAGATCATGATCAGCATAGAGTGGAGACTTCCCACTCCTGTACTTTCACACGCCCGCAGTGGCATTTCACGACACCCAGTACACCTCCATTCTCACTCAGCTCGCCTTCGCTGTATCCCAGCACAGTCCGTATGAACGTTTTCAAATATGTATTGACAAAAGTGGCCCCAACTGCAGAGTTCGACGAGACGGCAACCGTGGGAAATGTTTCCGATTCGAAAATTTCCTCCCTGCTTCCCATCCCATGACCACCGACCCAGGCAAAACATCCAGAAAGCGAGCTGCACCCTCGCGGGTAGGTCACAAGTCAAAGAAGATCCTCTCTGAAGAACTGCCAACGGAAGATATGAAATCCGGTGCCGTGAAACGCGGCAGACCCGTGAGTCTCCCCCAAACCCATAACTCTGACGCAAGTTCCGATGAGGAAATCGAAAATTCGTCGAGGTAGGAGATGCTAGATATTCCGACGAAAGATCGTAATGGTGGGTATCGGGTTTAAATTCAAGCCTCGTCTCTGAACTGAACGTAAAGTTGATGGATCAAGCCGTCCAGCGGCAAGGGAAACGCACGGGGAACAGAAAACTCTCCTGGACCATTACAAAGTTTCAAGACCTCATGCTGCGTTTTTCTGAGATGCTAAACGCGTATGGTGTCTTTCCCGGCAGAAAAACATTGGTTCGGAGCGGTTACGAAGCCGCGTTAAACGTTTGCCATGATGAGTCACCTCTCCTGGAAGGACATGCGCATCCCCGCCATTGACCCTGGACCGTGTTGTTCTCTCGAGCTTTCTGTACGGCACAAACACGTCCTCCAACGGCAGTGAACATGTTGAGCAGGTCCCCTTGTACTGTTGTTTGCGTTGCCATTCGTTGCATATCGAGCTGGCCTGGGTGGCCCTTCCGCTCTTGTCACCAGCAAACCTGGTACGGTACTCCCACGTCCCATCTCCCCTTTACCATCCACGGTATGGGGGAGATATGGCGAATGATGACTCGTACTGCACATGGTATCGCATACGTTGGGAACCTGAGCGTGTGCCCTGAGAGGCCGTGCGTCCTGACATCAATCCTGCAGAACGGAGGGCGGAAGCGCTGAAGGAGACCTCTGATGTTATGGTCGAGAAGAGCGAAGGCGATTTGTTGTCTTCCCTCTCATTGGGAAACCTCCCTGTGCAGACTGCGCAAAACTGCTCAAGCATGGCCACTGCGGCTGGTGTAAGCAGCTTGTCTGGACAAAACTCCCTAGTCTGTTTGGTTGGGAGAGTTGGGAAGGAGTTTAGTTGGGGGTTGGCCACGTATGTAAATACCTTGCTGGAGAGCCAACCCCGAGATGCTGGTCTTTGCGTCCTCTCCCTGTGATGGCAACTTTGGATTACAATCTTGGTGCTATTTACCCTTCTGCTAAGGCGATTTTCACCCAATATAGATTTCATCCTTCCGGGGCTCGTTTCGGTATTTTCCCCCTAGGCTCCGCGGATGGTTGGGGGTTTCCTTGCTATCAGACATCAGGAAGGCGCCCTCAGACCATGACTAGTCTAAACTGTGGGTCCACGTGTCCGCCACACTTCTCATCATCTCACGACCATGCCTGGAACTGGTTATCATAATCGCGATACTGTTATCTCTGCGAAGATATCCTCCCTATTCTGCGTCCTTGACACATCGACGTATGACGAGATCGCGCCCAAGATAGAATACTGGATCGAATTTGCTCTCGCCGAACGACTCACAACGGTCGACAAACTTGTGGAGCAAGTTTCGTTCCAGCCATGGAGGAGCTGCCGCTCTTACGCAAGCTTTGCGCGGTTCCTCAAAGAGTTCCAAGAATCACCCCATCGTTCAACACAGACCGTATCATTCGTCGATAAGTTTTGCACTCGAATTTTTTGGTGGTTCGTGGTAGCTTCAGCAGAGGACCTTGAATTTGGATTGTGCGATGGCACAGTTACGATTCGTGGAGGGTACGGCTTCGTACAGATGGCGTCGTTCGTTGGACAACTCATCGAGTGTAATTTGCTCAACCACGAGCTCGTACGGCTGCATCTCATCAAGCCATTGACGACCCACCACGTGACGACCCACACCTACGCTGTTCCCAATGAACCTGCAAAGGTCAGGGCCCATGCCATCCATCAATTGTTTCTCATTGCAGGGGACACTTTACTCCGGGGTCTTCTCGAATCCGAAGATGTCCGGGTCTGCATCGAGATTTTGGATGCCCAGGTGCCAAGACCTGGGGGGACGGATGCATTTTCTGCAGAAAAGCTACAGGTGCGGCGTACTACTCATCTCAATACCTCCCGTCCGGATTTACTTACTCGTGGATCAGGCACTTCGCGAGGTCCATGCAACGTGGTTGAAGCAGAAAAATGAGGAAGGACAAAAGGATACTGTAGAGACTGAAGAACGTGAGAGGGAAGAAGAGGGTGAGGTGGCTGCTGAAATCTTTAGGGGGGTTGAAACTCCCGTCGCTTTGGCCCCCCAAGATCTCTCCACCACGATCGATATCGGTATCTCTTCTCCTATCTTCCAAGGCATCGAGTCTTTCTCCGACACGTCCACCGACGATCGAACCACCACCACCTCTTCTCCCACATTGAGCATCTCCACCGTATCTGACTTGACCTCGACCGAATTAGATGAGGACATCGGAGAAGAACGGATTCCCGCTCACCACGAGATGTTCTATCTTGAGGACGGAAACGTGGAGATCGTGTGCGGACACACAATTTTTCGGGTCCACTCCCCTATAGTCTCGTTCTCTTCTCCCAATCTTCGTGGCATCCTCTCCCCCTCTACCCTCCTCAATGCACCGACGCCGGAAGGCTGTCCCCGGATTGTTTTCGAGGACAGTGCTGAGGATTTTGCGGTTCTATTGAAGATGATCTATACGCCAGGGCACGTCCACCCTCCCCTTGACACGACTTCTATAAACTGACTGGATGACCGATGAACAGATTCCCAGCAAGGCACAAAGTCCCAGAATTCACGACATTTACATCGCTCCTTCGGATGGCGACCAAGTATGGCTTCTCCAACGTCCGCGAGGGACTCGTCGAGGACCTCAAGGGTGCGTACCCTACCAAGTGGGAGGACTTTGAAACGGCAAAGGTCCTCGGCGAGAACGTTTTCGGATCGCCCAAGCCCCATCCCAATGCGGTTTTAAATCTGTTCCTGGAGCAGAGAATCAAGTTTGCGCTGCCTTTCGCCGCCTACCGAGCTGCCCTCGGTGGCTTCTCCTCTCTCGTCAGCAACGAACCCGGTGTGGCACTCCCGCGTCTTACTCTTGCCACCATAATCTACAGTATGGAGAAGATACGACATGAGATGGTCCGGGCTTCACACTGGATTGTCTACAAGAGAAATCTAAGGGTATGTCCTCAGAAGGCGTGTTCCCTGAATGTTGGCATAAATCCTATAGAGCGGAGGATGGAAGTGCTGAAGAAGGTCTTCGACTTTATGGTCGACAAGAGCAAGGGTGATATGTTGTCTCCCCTGTCATTAGGGGACCTTGTCTGTGTAAATTGCGCAAGACCTCTGGAAGACATCTATCTTGGTTGCCGCAAGTCATTTGTCTGGTTTGGACTTCCTAGTCTACTTGGAGCCGGAGGGAGTGGGAAAGTGTTTGAAAGTTGAGGATCGCTCACGTGTAAAATTGTTGTCTTTTATGTGACTGTTACCAGATGTACATCCCAACCGTCCCTCCCGAGGCCTGTTTCTTGGGAGTATTTTGTTCGCGGCTCTTTCCCGAGCTTACTCCTCTGGGATCGGGGTTTTCTCATGAACGTTGATTTCCGACTGCAAAGTTATGATCACAAACTTTATGGGGGTGCTCCAATTCGGTCCGCCTTACCTCTGGCGCTACACGCCAACTCCAGACGCCGTATCGGATCGTTAGGCCGTACACCCGCCACACTTCTCGTTCTTGCACAACCATGTCCGACGAACCTGATTACCATCACCGCCAGCTCGTCGTAGCGACGAATATCTGCAACTTGCTCTACGACCTCTGTCCATCGACGTACGACGAGATCACACCGAGGATCGAATACTGGATCGAATACGTACTCAACGAACGGCTCACGACAACCGCCGACCTTGTGGATCGAGTCTCGTCCGTGGCATGGGATAACCGTGGATCCCACTCGGACATTTCGCGGTTCTTGAAGGAGTTCCGCGATGCACCCCACCGTTCTTGCCAAGCCAGATCCTTCGTCGACGACTTGTGCCTTTATATTGTCAAGTGGTTTGCAGTTGCTTCAGCGGAGGACCTTTGGGCGAATTGGAGCACGAGCCCTGTCTCGAAGAGCGGAGGACCTGGCTTTCTACGTGCGGCATCATTCGCGGGTCATCTCATCGGACGCGGTTTGCTTAGCCAAGAACTCGTGCAATGGCATCTCTTCAAACCGCTGACGGCCCATTACTACAATAAAGACAACCATTTGAAACAGTCTATCAGGGCCAACGCCATCTACCAGTTGTTCACTGCTGCAGGAAGCACCTTACTTCAAGGTCTCCTCGGGCCGGAGGACGTCCAAGACTGCTTCGAAAAGTTGGAGACCCGGATCTCGCTCGGGAATATAAAGGGTTTGGATGCGGTTGATACAGCAAGATTGAAAGTATGGTGTGATCCTCGTCTCCGAGATGCTCGCGTTAAAACCTAATTTGTGGACCAGGAATTTCGCGAGATCCATGCTACGTGGTTGCAGCGCAAAAATAAGGAAGGACAGACGAATGCGACAGCCATCCAAGTACCTATGGGAGAGACTGAGACTCCCGTTGCTTTCGTTCCTCAGGACCTCCCTACCACCCACATTGGTGTCGATGTTCCATCCTCTGCCTTGCAGGACATCGAACATCTCTCGGAGTTGCAGGGCATAGATTCTCCCTCCGACGCATTCATCGATGTCCAAGCCTCAACAGTATCCTCCCCCACGTTTACCGTCTCCACCATCTCCGATTTTACCCCAACCGAATTAGGCGAGGACATCGCAGAGGAACAGATTCCTACTCGCCACGAGACATTCTACCTAGAGGATGGAAACGTGGAGATTGTATGCGGACGCACAATCTTCCGGATTCACTCCCCAATAGTCTCGTTCTCCTCCTCCAGACTTCGAGACATGCTTTCCCGATCAACCCTCCTCGATGCACCGATGCCAGAAGGATGTCATCGGATCGTTTCCAAGGACAGCGCCGAGGATTTTGCGGTTCTGTTGAAGATGATCTACACGCCAGGGTGAGCTTTTTCCCCTTGAGGTGGGTTCGGTGAACTGGCTACTTACTGGTGACCAGGTTCCCAGCATGGGGCAAAGTTCTGGTATTCACAGTATTTGCGTCGCTCCTTCGGATGGCGGCCAAGTACGGTTTCTCCGACGTCCGCGAACAACTTGTCGATAGCCTCAAGGGTGCATATCCTACCAAGTGGGAAGCGTATCAGGCTGCAAATGTCCTTGGCGAGGATGTTTTCGGATCACCCAAGCCCCATCCCAATACGGTTCTAAATCTGTTTCTGGAACAAAACGTCAAGTTTGCGATACCTTTCGCCACCTACCGAGCTGCCCTAGGTGGCTTCTCCTCTCTCATTAGCAACGAACCGGGAACAGTGCTCCCACGCCTCACCCTTGCCTTCACAATCTACGGCATGGAGACGATACGACGCGTGATGATCCAGGCTTCACATTCAATCGTCTACAATGGGAACCTAAAGGTGTGCCCTCAGAGGGCGTGTGCTCTGAGTGTCGGTATAAGCCCCATGGAACGGAGGATGGAAGTGCTGAAGAAGATCTGCAGCGTCATGGTCTACAAGAGCAAGGACGATATATTGTCTCCCCTCCCATTGGGAGGCCTTGTCTGTGTAAATTGTGCAAAACTGCTGGAGGACGCTTATTCTATCTGCCGCGAGCGTTTCGTCTGGTCCGCACTTCCTAGTTTGCTTGGGGCCGGAGGGGGTCGAGAAAGTGTTTGATTGAGCCTGTCAGCTTACGTGTAAAACAATTACTGTCCTGCTTCCAGATGTCCATTATTCCAATCGTTCTTCCCGAGCCTCGTTTCTTAGGGGTCCATTGTTCGCGGTTCTTTCCCGAGCCTACTCCTCAAGTGGGATTGGGGCTTTCTCATGAATGTTGATAACGTTGACTTTCGGCTGTGTGGCACAAACCTTTGTTCACAAACCTTATGAAGGCGCTCTGATTCAGTCGTGGCCGCCGTACTCCTAGTACAGACCCCAGGCGCCGCATCGTGTCGCTAGGCTGTACACCCGCCACACTTCTCATTGAGCTGCAACCATGCCCGACGGACCTGGTTATCATAATCGCCAGCTTGGTATTGCTACGAATGTCCGTGGCTTGCTACGCAATCTCTCTCTATCGACATACGACGAAATCGCGCCGAAGATCGAATATTGGATCGATTATGCCATCACCGAACAGTTCACGACGACCAAACACCTTGCGGAACTTGTCTCGTCCGTGGCATGGGAAAGTGTTGATTCCGGGTCGGAGGTTTCACGATTCTTGAAAGAGTTTCGCGACGCACCCCACCGTCCCGAGCAAGTCAAATCCTTCGTCGACGACTTGTGCCTTCACATTCTCCGCTGGTTTGCAGTCGCTTCAGCGGACCGCCTTCAGATGGATCATTACCGCTATTGCTCCAACGACTCGGTTACGAGTGGCGGATCGCTCGGCTTTATCAATGCGGCATCGTTCGTGGGTCACCTCATCGAATGCGGTCTGCTGGACCACGAACTCGTGCGTCGACACCTCATCAGACCGTTGACGACCTATCAAAAAGACGACCTGGAACTGGCTATCAGGGCCAAAGCCATCTACCAATTGTTCACCGCCACAGGAAATACCTTACTTCAGGGTCTCCTCGAACCTGAGGATGTTCGGATCTGCTTCGAAAGACTGGACGTCCCGGTCCCGTCTTGGGCAATAGGGGGATCGGATCAATTGTATGCATTGGATGCAGAGAAATTGAATGTACATTGTGATTCTCGTCTTAATACCCCACATTAGAACCTAACTCTTGAACCAGGAATTTCGCACAATTCATGCTACGTGGTTGCAGCGCAGGGAGGAAGAACAAAGGAATGCCGCCGTTGTTGAAGCGTCTGCAGCAGAGGTCGAAACTCCCGTTGCTTTCGTTCCCCAGGATCTCCCCGCCGTTCATACTACCATTGATTTCCCTTCCTCCATCTTTCAACATTTGGAACCTATATCGGTAGTGCAGGTCGCGGAGTCCACCTCCACTACATTCGTCGACGCCCATGACCCAATAGTATCTTCTCCCACGTTGAATATCTCCACTACGTTCGTCGATATCCGTGACCCAGCAGTATCTTCCCCCACATTGAGCATCTCCACTGTCTCCGATTTAACCCCCACTGAATTAGGCGACGACATCGGGGAGGACAGCGGGGAACGGATAACCACTCGTCACGAGACCTTCTACTTCCAAGATGGGAACGTTGAGATCCTATGCGGGGACACATTGTTCCGGGTTCACTCCACCGTCATCTCGTTTGCCTCCTCGAAACTCCGAGACATCCTCTCTCAACAGGCGCTGCTCCATGCACCAATGCCGGAAGGATGTGCCCGGATCACCCTCACGGACAGCGCCGAGGATTTCGCGGTCCTGTTGAAAATGATCTACACACCAGGGTGGGTCTCCCTTACTTCCAAAGCGGGTTCTCCGCGAACTTGCTGCTGATTGTCGAACAGGTTTCCGGCAAGGAACAAGATTCCGGAGTTCGCCACATTCGCATCGCTCCTTCGGATGGCGACCAAGCACGGTTTCTCCGACGTCCGCGAGGGACTTGTCGAGGACCTCAAGGGTGCATACCCTACCAAGTGGGAAGACTTCGAAACGGCAAGGGTCCTTGGCGAGGATGTTTTCGGGCTACCCAGACCCCATCCCAATGCGGTTCTGAAGCTGTTCTTGGAGCAAAGGATCAAGTTCGCCTTACCATTCGCCGCCTATCGAGCTGGCCTAGGTGGATCTTCCGCACTTGCCAGCGACGAACCCGGTACGGTGCTCCCACGTCTAACCCTCGCCTCCATCGTAGACGGCATAGGTAAAATGCGGCGTGTGGGTATTGTCACTGCACACATAGTTGTGTACAATCGGGACATGGAAGTGTGTTCGGAGAGTACATGCACTTTGAACGTTGACATCGATCGTACAAAACAGAGGATGAAAGCACTGAATAAGATCTTCAACATTATGATTGGGAGGGATGAGGGGGATCTGCTGTCTGCCCCCTCATTAGGAGACACCGTCTGCGCGGATTGCGCAAAGCGGCTGGAGACAACTCATCTTAACTGGCGCAAGCGATTATTCTCAGTGGGACTTCCTGGTCTACTCGGTTGGGGAGGTTGGGAGGGAACTTGATTCAGGACTTTCTACTCATGCACACGATATTAACGTACAGGAAATCACATATAAAACTGGATTCGCCGGGAACAAGAACTGAACCGTAGGTACGTCGCACGTAACCGATCTCGGGTTCCCCAAACCGACCCGTATTATACCTCCGCATGAGGCCGCAAGACCCAAGGGTAATCAAATATTGAGGATTCTGTACAACTACCTGAGCCACTGCAACGGTGGCGGTGGATACACGTCAGGCGGAGGCGGGGGGGAATAGAAAGAAGTTTGAAGGGTTGCGGATTGGGGTCGCGGTCGGTTATTAGCGAGGAATTCGTGGTTCCGATAATGCCGTCTCATATTCGATGAGACGTTGAACGTCCTCAAGCATCCTGGGTAAGGACAGGGATAAGCTGCAGAGATAAATAAATAAATAAGCCAAGGAACACCCAGAGCGCGAACACGTTAAAGTATCAACCGAAGGAAATGGAAGAGGGGAAATGAATGATACTCACGGCGCTCTCCGGTATGAGTGTGGTAATGAATCGTGAGGCTGCTTGGACGGTTAAATCGTTTCCCGCAGTGGTGACAGACATGTTTCCGCGTCTTGTGGTCGTGATAGTCCTCCGCATCTACGGGACTAGACGCTCCTGGCGGAGGAGCTCCGTGTCCGGGATCTGGCTCCTGTCTAAGATGATGTATGGCAACGACAGATGTCGCTGGCGAATGCTGCCGAGAATAGGCGTAGGGGTTCATTCTGTCGAGGACGAGCTGCGGGGTAATAGAACGAAAGCTCATTTTCTGGTCGTCACCGCGTGGTTTGATGAGATCTGTAAAGCAGGTTAATCCCCAAACATGAGTGTGAATGCTGATCGGTGCGACTTGCTTGGGAAGAGATCACGGATACTTGGGAGCGGGGTGGGGGACATGACGAAGGGCTTGTCGATTTTCCGCCGCCGTTGTGCTCGCTCTTATAACCAAACGGCTAAACCACGCGAAGGAAGACCACTGCAGCATCGGAATGTCTATCGAAGATCGGAAACGAGACTCGCCACGATCGGCAGGAGCGGCGGCATTCAGGTCACGTGAAACAAATCGGTGGACTCCGATTGGCCGGGATGGCCGCTGTCCAATGGGAGAAACTCCTCGGATTCCGTCTGGTCCAAATTCGGGCCGAGAGCTCATTTGCCTCGAAACATCTTCGGGCTCCAATCGTGGTAGGACTGGCTACAATTAACGCATTGACAGACAAAGAACACTTGTGTACGTCCAAGGAACTAGTTGCTGTACTGTTGCCAGAGCCAGACATACCCCTTCGGCCCTCACAGTCCACTACAACGGACCATGGCCAGCTCCTCCTGCAATGTTCGGTGTCTAAACACGAGCCGACTGTTCGGAACGTTTGTCTGCAAACGCGGGTGTAAATGTCGCGTTAAAGTACAGGATCAGCGATCAGAATACACCCAAACACAATACCCACAACGGAATGATGAAAGTGGCTGCTCTACGCTTCGAATTCCAAGATGGAACACACACCTTGGTGATCTCATTTCCAGCATCCCCGGGTAAGTACCAGTGCTGGCCCAACCAATGTCTCTTCAATTCCATTTCGAATCCACTCTGGATCACCGAATTTCGGGCCAGTTCCGCCAACGAGCTTTGGGGAAACTTGTAGATCTGTGGCAACAAACGTTTAATTAATGGAAACAACGAAACAAGAAGAGTGGCGTGCGGATCAGAAGAGATCAGCGTAATCTGCATGGTGTGGCGACGGATGGATGGAATAAAGTAAACTTACATGTGCTGCAACGCTGTATTCCTCCAATAACGGCTCCTAAACACCGCTTGTGAGACCAAATCCACCTCATTAGGGTTCGACAAGGGATTTGGTGTCAGACCTTCGTGAAATGGAATTGTAAAGGATCATCCGTGCTCAAGCTGACATTCAACCCCGTCTTAAAGAACTCTTTCAATGGATTCCTCTCGTATGTCAAGAATAACGCGTTGTTGCTTAGCGGGCTCATTGCGATCCCGATCTGCTTCAAATAAAACAAATATTGTAAGGCGGGGACCTTGCGCAGCAGGATACCGTGGGAGATAGAGTGCGATGTGAGGTAGGCGGAAATCAGGTGTTCTGTATCACCCGCTTCGCCCGCATGCGGACGAAGGACAAAGGTATCTAGATTTTCGCACGAGATTAGTGCAAAGCCTATAGGCTGCCCGTGTCAGCGGACTCACTGAATCCCCTTTCTCGACGCCAGTTATTCAAATTGGCGATGTTGGCAAACATGTAATAAAGCCTGTCATTTATCAGTCCCGTACGCGGTTTATGACACAGCACCTGCGACTAACCAGTAGCTGTATGGCGGGGACTGAGTTGTATCCCATAATCTTGGGTAAGGGAATTTCTTGTGGTAGCGTCTCTCCGTCTTGGACTCATCATCAACCGTATCAAACCCGACGACTCGTTGAAGGAATACGTGGAGTTCAGGGTGTGTCAAAGGGTCTCTCGTGACCTCGAATAACGGCTTGAATACATCTAAGTTGGGAGGGGTGTCGTGACGTCAGAACGGAAGCAAGCGAGATAAATTAGTCACCTACTCCGAACGATGTCTTCGAATGTGTCAATCGAACCATTTGACTTGTAGACATCGTACAGTCGAGGGACCTGAATCAGCCAACGGACATTGTGCGAGTACAACTTGTTGTTGACGATCCACTTCGCGAGCTTGTCCCACTCGTCCTCCTGGCGGCCGTAGATACTAATGCGCCACTCGCAGTTCTACGGACGATATCATAATTACACTACATTCGTGTCAGAAACTCATGTCTCACCTGGTATTTGCTCTGCTCCAGATCCGTCATTACCTCTGAGTGATAAATTTCATGAATCTCACACGAGGGCGGTAGGAGGGGACAACAGACCTTTGGTCAGCTCTGCAAGGTATCTGCCTTCAATCAAGTTGTCCGTCTTCAAGAAAATCTCTCTCAACCTGGACTCTCCGATCGGATTGTACTTCAGGTTGAACTTGTCGAACCGATGGAAAGAATCTTGGTGTGCGTGCATGTCCAGGGTGTCGATTGAAAGCTCGTATGCGCTGAGACCCAGTGAAGCGAATACTTCAGCAAGGGTAAGGTGTTTCCCGTCTCGGAAGGTGACAACATCCTATCATGCGGTGAGGACAAGAGTAAGGGTTGGTGGGGAAAGACGAACGTCGGGGGTACGCTTCATTTTTGACTTGATGAATCGCAATAGGTGTTTCTGGTTCATACTGCTGGAGTGATGGACGTGGGTATCGACCTTGCGGACGTTGTAAAAGTCCCTAGAACACGAACGGGATGTAAAATCACAAACGACGCCGTTGAAGGACGTAAGGTACCTATGCGGGACTTTCTGTTCAAACTTCGTGAGCCCACAATGAAGGTCACGAAAGTACCGCGCTTACCTTCATGTCAGCAACCTCCTGGTACTCGTTCAAGAGATAGTACATGTCAAATTTGCTCGCCAGGTATTGCAATCGCCGGTATGCGAGGCTTTTTGTAGGTCCATTGGAGATCACACCGAGAACAAACTCGAGGTCCAGGAAGTACTCCTTGATGGTTGGAATTTTGAAGACTGGCTTTCTACCGCTTCCTGAAAGTGGGGGTGGCCTCAGTCACAGAAACCAGTGCAGGATTCTTAGCGCACCATCGGAATTATAGACCTGATAAACGCCCATCTCATCGAGGCCAAAACTCCACCCATCATGGCCACCAGGGATTTCGCATTTTTCGAACACAAAATCCTCCTTACCCGCCTCGGCCTCGTCGCCTCCATGAACAGGCTCTGTGTTAGCGATCCAATGCCAATGTGGGGGTGGGGGTTTTGGGTATATGCGCCAAGGCTTGTACGGGGACTTTGGTAATTTGTCCTCGGAGCCTGGAGAGGTGTATGCGGAGATATCTGCATCTGGGCGTACGCCTGAAACATCGGCGATCTTGGGATCGAGTTCGTGTAAATGTCCATCGTGATCACGGGGATTGTCACCGAGTCGTTGGAGCGACACTTGCATGTACTTGTCACGTAGAGAGAGGCACTTGTCGAATGACTGGAGGATATTGGAGCATTCTTGAGTGAACGGGCTTGTATCTGGAGAGGTCAGGTCATTGGCTCTCGTTGGAACGACAGGAACTGTTTGATCTACCTGGCGCTGGATGCGAAATTTGCCCTGTATTGGCCTCGGATTTCGACTCTTCCTCCTTCACGAACGGTGAGGTCGCCATGCTCAAGATATTCGGTTCGATCACCGAAGTCACTGGAGTCATGGTCAATCCTGACCTGAACGCAACTCTCCCAGCGTCGGAGTTGGTCGATGCTCTGCGCTGGACGAACAGCTTTTCTCCCATCTGTGTCGATGTTCCGTTTGAGATGAGGAAGAGGGTGTGGGTGGATCTACTTACATGTTGAAGGTGCTTCTCATCGTTATATCCGTAGAACCCGCTATCGTTCGAGATCGGGATGTGAAGCCCCCCATTGGATCCGCCCGAGAGGTCCGGGGGCGTTCCTTGGCTGGAGATGATCCCTCCGAAGCTGTTTGGGGTGTTTTGCGGGTCTGGCGAAGCCATTTGACTGCGAATTCTGTAGGGATGACTTTCACCTTGTGATACGAAAAATTTACCCGCACTCTCGAGGTTTTCCTAGCAAAGAGTCAGCCTGCGAGTTTCAGAATCAGATCGGGATCACGTCGTGCCGGTCGATCGTTCGGCTCCTTCCGGACACTTTGTTTTTTCACTCCCCGTCGGCTCCCCGTCCAATTTGCCCTTAAGGGTTCTGGCCGACGCCCTCTCTATCGTTTACACTGGTGTAGAGTAACATGCGGAAGCAACTCGACCCGCGTATACCTACGCTGATCAACAATGGCGTCAAGGAAAACCACCGGTCATTCATCGTTCTGGTTGGGGACAAGGGTCGCGATCAGGTGAGCCTTCATCTTTGGTATTCAGAATTTCCCTAGTTGTCAACTTTTGTATCTGCGTGTAGATTGTGAACTTTCATTATCTACTCTCGCAAGCCCGCGTGTCTGCGCGGCCGTCCGTGTTGTGGTGTTACAAGAAGGAACTTGGCTTCAGCAGGTGAATGACCTCAACTCCGTCTTCGCGAACATCGTCCAACTGATACAAGGTGTTCTACCCAATTACAGTCACCGTAAGCAGCGAGAAGCAAAAATTAAACGTGAAGTCAAGCGAGGCATACGGGAGCCAAATGAACAAGACCCTTTCGAAATTTTCGTCACAGTGACGGATATCAGATACACGTACACCAACCCTCAAACACATTTTCTTCATTACCACTGATTTTTGGGCAGGTATTACAAAGAGAGCCATAAGATCCTTGGGAATACATACGGAATGTGTATTCTGCAGGACTTCGAGGCGATTACTCCGAATCTTCTCGCTCGTACGATCGAAACCGTGGAAGGAGGCGGCCTTATCATCTTACTGCTCAAAACTATGACTTCCCTGCGGCAACTGTATACCATGGCAATGGTCTGTATGTGTTTCAATTCCCTGAATAATCAGGCTGAGGATACAACAGGATGTTCATACCAGATATCGAACTTCTGCCCACGACCAAGTCGTCGCACGGTTCAACGAACGGTTTATCCTTTCTCTAGGCTTTTGCGATGATTGTCTTGTCCTCGATGACGAACTCAACGTCCTACCCGTCTCACGTGGGAAGGACATCAAACCTCTGGAAGATAAACCCGGAAAGACGAAAGAGCAATCGGAGTTAGCTGATCTGAAAGAAACACTTCTTGACACCAAACCCATCGGGGAGCTTGTCAAGCTTGCCAAGACTCTTGACCAAGCCCAGGCTATCCTCACTTTCGTCGATGCTATCTCTGAGAAGACGCTTTCTTCAACCGTTACTCTGACTGCTGCACGAGGACGTGGAAAATCCGCTGCTCTTGGGCTTGCTATCGCCGCTGCACTCGCTCACGGTTATTCAAATATATTCGTGACGAGTCCCAGCCCCGAGAATCTGAAGACTCTCTTCGAATTCATTTTCAAGGGTATGGATGCTCTGGGGTACGAGGAACATCTGGATTACGACATTGCTCAAAGTACCAATCCGGAATTTAACAAGGCAATCGTTCGGGTGAACATTTTCCGTGATCACCGACAGACTATACAGGTGTGCTTCCACCCACCCCGACTGGAGTTTCCATGGTTCTTAATCGTATAACAGTATATCCAACCACAAGATGCTCATGTGCTGGGACAGGCTGAACTCGTCATTATTGACGAAGCCGCAGCAATACCGCTTCCCCTCGTTCGGAATCTCATCGGCCCTTACCTCGTCTTCATGGCGTCCACAATTAATGGTTACGAGGGTACCGGACGTTCGTTATCGCTAAAACTCATCCAACAGCTCCGAGAATCCACCCGTCCCTCCCTCACAAAGGAGATTATTACGGAACAGGCGACCGCCTCAACCTCGATCTCCAAAAAGCCCGTCCATAAGGCCGCTCCGAAGGTTCGCACCCTTCGAGAGATCAAACTCGAAACCCCGATCCGTTACTCAGCTGGTGATAAAGTCGAGAAGTGGCTGAACAGTCTTCTCTGCTTGGATGCCACGATTGTTTCCAAGGGATCTGTGCAAGGCTGTCCCCACCCTTCTCAGTGCGAGCTCTATTATGTCTCGCGGGATACTCTTTTCAGTTACCACCCCGCGTCAGAAGTTTTCCTCCAACGAATGATGGCCCTTTACGTCGCGAGTCACTATAAGAACCAGCCAAATGACCTTCAACTCATGTCCGACGCCCCTGCGCATCACTTATTCGTCCTCCTCCCCCCTCTCAAGGATGACGAGACTCATTTACCCGAGCCTCTCGTTGTGTTACAGGTCGCGTTAGAAGGAAATATCAGTAAGCAGGCGATCATGGAAGGTTTGAACAGGGGTGTCCGTGCCGGTGGAGATATGATACCGTGGACCATTTCGCAGCAATTCCAAGAAAACAAGTTCGCTTATCTGTCTGGGGCGAGGGTTATCAGGATCGCGACACACCCGGATTACGCTGGCGTACGTTCATCCTAAGCCCGGTCCCGATCCTCTATTTGACGCCTCGTAGATGGGTTACGGTTCGAGAGCCCTGAAGGCCTTGAATGCATATTATAGTGGGGAGATCATGAACGTTGACGAGGAAACTCGTGTAGAACCTGAATACCCTTTCCCTGGGAAGGTAGGGAAGGTATGTCGTATGTTATGCAAGGGGGTCCTTTTTTCCCTGATGGATGGTGACAGTCAACGAACTTGCATACGGACGAACCTTCGGTTCGCGCGCCATCGGAGATGCCGCCACTACTACTAAGGTTATCTGAAAGGAAACCAGAGACCCTGGATTACCTCGGTGTTTCGTATGGTCTTACACCACAACTCCTGAGGTAGGTTCACCCCCAGCTAAGTCACGTTTTTGCTGACGTTTCTTGTGTAGGTTTTGGAAAAGAGCGGGTTACGTTCCGTTGTACATTCGCCAGACGACGAGCGAACTCACCGGCGAGCATTCTTGTATCATGGTTCGCGGGCTGAACAGTTCAACGGAAGGTGAGCTGGAGTGGTTGTCCGAGTTCGCGAAGGGTATGTGAAATAGCTAGCCCCTCATATTTATTGCGCTAAAGAAACCCTTTCTCAGATTTCCGTCGCCGTTTCCTAACTTTACTCTCCTACAACTTCAGGGAGTTTGGTAGCGTCACCGCACTGAGTGTCATCGAAGCTGCCAACGCCGGTGCTAAAAGCGCAGAACGAGACCAATCAAAACGAGGTAAGTCACCTCCGGTTCTTCGAGCCTATAACGTAAATTTACATGACCTAGATCTCAGCGCTGCTGAGTTGAGCATCCACCTCGGACCGTTTGACCTCAAACGACTCGAGTCGTACGCCAACAACATGGTCGACTACCATGTCATAATTGACCTTCTTCCCGTGGTCTCATCACTCTATTTTGAGAAGAGGCTAGGCGAAGAGGCGAAGCTGGGTGCTGTACAGAGTTCAATACTTCTTGCACTTGGTTTACAGAGAAAGACTATTGAGCGGGTTGAGGTGAGCGTACGATGCCTCGTTAGACACGCAACTGACACCTTTGCAGGAGGAGTTGAACCTTCCCGTCAACCAATCCCTCGCATTATTCGTCAAGTCAATACGGAAGATCAGCAAGCGATTGATGGATATTCAAAAGTCTGCCCTCGAGGCAGAACTCCCACCACAACTTACCGCGAATGGGACCGGAGACCAGAGAAACCTCAAAGCTGCCGAAGTTCTCGAGAAGATGAGGCCTGTTGAGGTCACGATTGACGATGAGCTTCGGGAAGCAGGAAACGAGGTCACCCGCGAGTTGCGGGAGAAACAGAAGGAGATGATAAACTCACTGGATCTGTCAAAGTACGTGTCGAGTTTCGGGCGAGAAGGTCCTAAACAACCCTCTCAATCAGAGTATAGACTGACGATCTGATCCTTTGCGCTTTCGTTCCCTCGTTCCCTCTTTCCCCCTCGGCATGGCGGTCCCGTTGTAGATATGCAATCAACACAGATTCTGCGGATTGGGCGGTGGTCGAGAACAAGTTCGCTGCAACCGGGCGTGGGACTTCCACAGTGGTTAGTGTCAAGAGTTCGGTTGACAAGAAGCGGAAACTAGATGAAGTCCCGAATAAAGACGGTGGTGATGAGAAGAGAACGAAGGTCAAGGGAGACAGGAAGACAAGGAGGAGTATGAAGAAGGTGAAGAGGTAGTGTTGGTGGTTGGGTGACATTTCTACCTTACTCGAGCTGTTCGTTTGACACTGTAGTCCATCGTCTTTGTTTGTTTGTGCTTTGTCCACCTTGCTTTCATGAATTATGTTATCCCATTTAACGGCGTGCGCAAGGTGAGGGGAGAAAACTAATGATAATATTCTCCGTCCCTTCTAGCCTTCTTGGGACTCGAACAAGCGGCGGCCTTGTGACCCTTCCCTCCACAGTTGAAGCAAGTGAACCTCGACTGGTCTCTTTCTTTGCCTCTTTGATCTCCTCGATGGTTTCCTCTTCTGCCTCTAGGTCCTTCTCGTCCCCTTTCACGTCCTCTCGTATCGGCGTGCAGAGCGATCTCGTTTGGTCTTCTGTTTCGTGACGTTGCGGCCGTCTGCCGTGTTTCGTGTTCCTTTCTGATGACGTCCTTGACCGCTGCCGGGGTGATTGGAATGTTCATCTGGTCGTAAATCATTAGGAGGGAGGTCATAAGGTTTGAATATGATTGAGGTAAGGAACGTATGATGGTGTCGACGTAATCCTCGTCCGATATCTTCGCGTTTCGGCTGGCAAGCTGCTGATAGATCGATTCCATTTCCTGAAGGTGCATTAGGATGTTATCTTTCTCGTTGCAGCACATCTGGTTGAGGCGGCCCTTCAAGTTGAACTTTTGGTGTAAGGTGATTCGTTCCATATGGACTTCCACGGCTTCCCACATCTCGTAGAACATCTTGAATTCCAAGATCTCCATATGGATTGAGTTCGGGACGACCTTGCCTAGTGCAACTCTGGCCTTGGCGTCTTCCTTCTTCCACGCCCTCGTGCCTTCCTTCCACTTCGCCTCGCGATCATTCCACACGTCCATGCGTTTCTTGTGACCGTCGTCAGACTCGTCAGCCTTCTTCGTCGGCTTGGCTTCAATAACTTCATAATTCTCGGCAGGGGTGTTGTCTTTGAGGAAATGCTCGTCGAGTCCGGCGTTATCCATGTAGATCTCGAACTTTCTTCTGAAGATGAGCCAGTTGTCACCATCGATTTCGAGCATAGGGACAGTGGCGAGCAATTGGAGCGAGGTGAATGAATCCATGGTGGGTACGGGTTAGAAATAGCAGTGGGGAGGTCGTATAGCGATAGGAATGGGTCGTCTGGTTAACAGGTTACAAGTCCGGGCTCATAACCTAACGGCGTGCGCAAGATAATAGGGGAGAAAGCTGACGATAATTCGGGTAGATACTGTGCCTTATATACTACATAGGTGGCCGTGTATGAGGTGTAAAACAAAGAACAAAGATACTTCTCACATGGTCGGGCGTGCTACTTTGTTTGCCATGAGGGAGGCCGGCATCGGGGAAGGACAGACGATGCGATTTCACCATAACTCCATTACATACAAACACTCAAATCACTAAACAAACAGATGCCATGGAACTGCTGTACGGTATACATGCGCGCGAGGGTACTCGAAGTCAGGGCGTGAAGTTACGCCTACTTACCGAATCTTATCCAGAGAATGCAGACACGGTTTGGACAACCGGAGGGTCGCACAATACCGGCCTTGCCAAATCTGGCCTTTAACATGTGGATTCTGAGTGTAAGTATCGCGTTTATCGTATGAAGGTGGCTGGGATTTGCCCGCGGACTCAGGAGAAACACGACGTCACCTCGATCCACCACTTGAGGATGAGGTGATCGATGGTGAATCGACCACAAAATTTTACACCGTACAGAGAACCGTAGATTGACAAAATAGATACGACAATGCTGACCAACAAGTTACTTACAACTCGGGTACCTGTGGCACCGCAACGGCCTCGATCAACGAAATAAACCCTTTGTTCTTATGCACCTTCGCGATCTTGAACCCGCTCCTCCTCAGGATCTCAGCGAACTCTCCTTCCGTCCTCTCCAATGCGCCGGTCATGTTCATCATGTGCGCAGAGACCATGTGCTTGAACCTATCACTGTCTTTGTCCAACAGGATCTCAGCGATATATAACCGTCCTCCGTCCTCCGCCTTGGGAATCACGTCCCGGATGTTCTTGAGAATCTCAACGCAGTGGTCCTCGAACCAGTCGTGTAGGACAAAGCGTAGGAAGTAGACTTTTGGAGGGTTGGGAAGTAGCGAGGTGTAGGAGGGTTGAGGGGAGAAGAAGTCATGTGGGACCATTGCTACTCGAGGCAGACACTCGGGTGCGTTGGTTTTCCAGAACTGTGATATGGTTCTCGTTGAGTTTGTCAATACCTATCAGACTGCGGAACTGGCATACCTCAGTCGCAGATTCAATAACCTCCGGCTTATCCTGCATGATAATCCTCAATTTCGGAAACCTCCTCGTTAACTCGATCGCGGCACCACCCATCCCGGCACCAACATCGACAATTGTAGCCGACTCTCCATGCTTCGCCCAATCGTAATCATAGATCAGCCCTCCGTGCAGAATGGGTTCCGCACCGACCATGGCTCTGTTTCCTCTCTCACGAGCCACGGCTCCCTCGGGACGACCGAAGTAATCCCAGAGAGACATTCCATGGTGGACTTCAAAGATCGATTTATTGGCATTCTCGGGCCGGAATGCTTTGAGGGTTGAGTCAGCTGAGCGGTAACCGTCATCGGACCTATGGAGACATAGCGTGAGCTCGTAAATGGGGTGAGAGGTAACCCCTCCTACCAGTGACCAACGAAACCCTTCAGGTTCTTCTCGTGGGAGCTGAGCAGAATGGACGACATCCTATTGTTCTCGAAAACGTCTGACCCGTACTCCGTCTCACGGAAAACCTGTCGGTTCGCAAGCATCCTCATGACGTGCCCTAAAAAAACAGTAAGCCCAAAAACTACCCACGCGACAAGTCAAGGCATTCCACGCTTACTCAATCGACTCTGGTCAACATTAGCCTCCTTCGCAAGCCAACTCACATGAACTCTCTCCTTCCCAATCAAATCTGCGACGCCTAATTCCGACACAACATTCAAAGCCGTCGACTCATAAAACGCTCCGGCAATCATTGTCAGGTGTTCCGAGGGTGACGTAGCGTAGGACGAAAATTCGTCCGACAACTTTGTGAACTTGCGGAACGCGCTGAGTAGTTCTGAGGACGCCGGTGGAGAGGGTTTATCCGAAACGAGGGAAGGGTCACGAGTACCGATGGTGGCGACTACTTGAGAGGCAATGGTGTCGATGACCTTGTGCAGGTTTTTGACGAGAGCGTTGAAGTCCTCGAGGGCGGAGGAAGAGGATTGTTCTTGGACCACGGTCATGGCGCAGGCGGAGGCTGGGTGCAGAGGGTAGAGAGTGTAATAATGTCAAACGGTGGACAGTCAAGGTCACCCATCGCGATTCTTATAGTCGTTTCGAGTACTCTCGAAACCACTGGCCGGGAGTCAATCACCGAGAATTCCGGAGCAGGAACGGGGAAAGCGATCACCCCCACAAATCCTCCCGCCTCCTGCATCGGCAGCAACGACGGACCGGGTCATCGTTGATACGTACGCCCAGAAACAATGGTCGGCATAGGACAATTCAGCCCAAACGAACCCGCCCCAGTATCGTGTGGTTGTTCCTCTCGTAAGTCCGTGATGTATATGAGTGTCAAAAGATTCCGGTCGTGGGAAAAAATCCAATTGTTTCCGATTTCTCGAGGAAGCCAGGTGTCTGCACAGCCACAGCAGGACGATCACACGGGAGACCAGGTCAGAAGTTTGGGAAACCAGGGGCGTCCACGTTCAAAAGACTAAAGATCGAGGGGGTGATAGTCATACATACAATAGAATACACAACAACAACCGCGTTCATCGGTTGAGCTTCCAAAGTCCTCCTTGGACTGTAACCAGACCTTCCCGGCGAGCCGCCTCCATGAACGTGGCGAGTTGCTCGACGGTCTTGTCATAGCCGGGTGCAATCCGAAGCATAGTTTGAATACGGTCTAGAGGAAGCGATCCCAAATTCGTCAACATTCCCTCAATGAACTGCGAAAGACTTGGTCGGTTGAGGACAAGAGAGGAGCAAGAGCAGACACATACCCTCCAGTATACCTTCATCTGCCCTGCTTGTTGCTGTTCCACAGTTATCACAGAAGGTGTTTCCTCAACCACAGCTTTTCGGTTGTCAGAAGGCCGATCAGACAGAAAGGATGGGCAACAACCGCACCTTGTCGAGATGCAGTGAGCAGTGAAGCGCCTCCTTCCTCCTGTACCTCTAATAGCACGAACTCCCCTCCCTCTTTCTCCTTGATGACCCCGAGATTCGCCCACTTGCTCAAGGCTTTCGTCATCATTGACTTCTCGACAGCTCCCCCCACGCTTGATATCAAAGCATCTGTTGTCCACTCCTCTGCAAAATGCCGTCAGAATCGCGCAGACAATCAAAGACAGAACTAGGAACATACCCTTCTCCTCGAAATGACCAATCACAGCAGCCTCAAGCGGTGTGACCTCCACCTCAATGCTACGATCTTGCAGCTCAAGCTCCAGAGTTATCGTCCCGAGTTGGGGTAACCAATGCAGTTTCTTATCCGGTTTGAATTCTGTGAAGCCGTTCGCATACCGATCCTGTACCCTATGGGCTTGCGTCAGCTTCAGTGTACTCACAGGGAAAATACACCAGCTGACTCCTGGAATTGCGCTGGCATGACCAACTTATTCCCTTGGAGAGGCGGCCAAAAATGCCTCGAAATGATCGTCGAATGCAACACACACTAAGCTCCTGGCTCAGTGAAGATAGATGGCAACAAAGAAAGAACGAGACCTCATCCTGCGCTTGGATATGCTGGTCGATACGTTTCGAGTCCGTCATGTCCTTCAGCATGACTTCGCACACCTGCAACGGTGCCTCCCCGAACCGAACTTTGAGGATCTCGATGTTTTTCCTCTATAAACCGCCGTGCAAAATAGAAAGGTCGACCACATCAATCAAGAAAACCAGGGACTGAGATTGAAAGGGGGGAACCTCACCTCACTATCGAAATTCCCATCTTGAACCGCCAGCAATCTTTGAGCTAGTAACACTTGCAACTCCTTGATGAACAGGTCCTTCGAATCGTAAATGCTGACGAGGGTGCTAATCGTATCTGACGGTTTGTTCGTTCGAAAGTCCGGTCCCGCATCGACCGGTTCAGGTTCCCAGTTTGGGTCAGAATAATCTTCCATCTGCACTTGTGAGAGGGGCTGAACAGGCTCGTCGACATCCGCCAACGAATCACCGCTCTCTTTGTCTCCCACAAGATTGGCGACAATGCATCGGATCGTATCTGGCCGACCTCTAATGTCCAGCGTCAGGTTGGTAAAATCCTACACTCTAGAGAGTTACCTTAGGTATTTGCGAATAGGATCTGCGACCTTATGCAAAAGGACGCCAGGAGGGTCAACGAAACGTAGACACCGCATGATAGAGACGTATTGAGCAAGGATATCCTTGGTATCCGCTCCAGGATGCAGTAGCCTCCGTGTATTACTAGCGTTGGCGGTTAGCGAAGCAACGAAGTAATTCGGTTAATCCTTACGCCTTTCGCAAAGCTAGGACTAGCTGTGACCGCTGATCTACCCTCTGCAAACACTCCTGAAGGATACCCCGTCATTACACCTCTGGAAAGCTACAGCGTCAGGACTTGCCTTAAGATCTTGCAAGGCCCCCTTTGAGTCCGGATAATCTATTATAATATCGAAAATCTCCCCAATCCTTCGAGGAAAGAACTCAGCCAACCCCACAGATTCCCAAGCCTTTCACTGACCTCAGATCACATAGCGTCTTGCACATGTGGAAATCGAACCTCGCCCCGACACCCTGAAGCATCACCTTTGCCTCCTCCGCTGAAGGGAAGTTAGCCGGTCCTTGAACATGGAATTGTCAGAACTCCCGTACAATTTCGCGCGCCACGGGCGTATGGCAACAACATCCACGGCACGATGCAATCCGTCATCCACTCTCTCAGATTCGCAAGTTCCGGCTCCACCCACGACTTAGCGCACTTATCCCAAACATGCTTCTCGATGGCTTCATAGCAAACTGACGAGATCAACGATTCGTACCGTTCGAGCATCCCCAGACATTCGAACCCAGCCCACAGTCGAAGGTCCGCCGGATGTTCCTTACCTCGACTTCTTGATTCTTCCGTGTCGAGGTAAGGTTCAAGCGTCATCTCGATCAAAGACTTGAACCCTGAAGAGAACGAAGAAGGCAAGACGGAGAATGTGTGTGTCTGGAACGTATGGTTGAACGCCGAGAGAACTTGATGACCGAATCTATGCAGAATATGTAAAGTGACCTGGTCGGCGACGGAACTCTCATGGACTCACTCTTGTCCGGGTGCCCATGCAGTATGCCATTGTATCAACCGGAACACGAGATCAGCCACAGCTCGAGGATCGGAAGTCTCCTACTGGAATTATCAAACCCTCAGAGTTCATATCGAACCCAACCCTTGGAGATCGCGTACCTCGTATCGAGACATATGATGGTTAACGTCACGGGTAATCAAGTGTTGTTGCGTTCGCATGTCCTCTGCGACCACGTGAGCCACCCTCCTCCAAATATTGAACTGGCCACAACCCAGCGTACCAAGGAACGTCTCGAAGATCGCGGCTAGCCTCCTCGCATTTCCCAAAACCTCAAACGCGGCTCTGATCTCCTGGGCAGCTATGTCCCAAAACCCAATGAATGGGTGGGATTTAAATCAGGGCGTTGTGCGCGTGGACGAGGGTTGATCGGAGATATCGCACCGTACACTTTGGGGCTCGGATCGTTGATATCGATAGGATATAGATACTCCCTGGCAAACTTCCAAGCCTAAACACCGTTAATACATCCGAATCGACATTTCAATGCCCGAATTTCGCACATAAATCGTGATACAAATGATACCAAAACGAAGGGGGAATACACCGCGTACCTTGGCGAAATTCATTAATCCGGCGATACCAGGTTGATTCCCGTTCAGTCGCGTAAACGATTCTTGCCATTTCGCCAGGATCTGATTCCTCCCACTTTCACTGATCATGTTAGTAGAAAAAGAAGAAGTTGACAGTGGTCACGTCCGGCGCGTTTTCAACTTTGAAGACACGTCGTGTGCGGAGGCAAAGGGTGCACAACCTAATTCCCACGGTCTAGACAAACATGAGACGTTTTCAAATACCCATATACAAAGTGTAATCAAGACAGACAGGATGAGACAGTACACTGAGCAAACAAAAAACAAACAGACAGACAGCAGTATAAGTCGAGAGAATAAGAAACAAGTCATCAAAGAACGGATACATCGTCAAGACCAACCACCGAGACTGACCTAGCTCTTTCGAGTGAGAACTCGGCGGGGGTGCGTCGTAAAAATCAAGAGGGAAAAGTGCCACGATAGCAACCCAAAGAGAGGGAGGCGAGGCAATCAAAGGGAGATGCTGATCTGAACCCATCGACTATCACAACTCACGCTGAACTTCTCTGCCACGAACCAACACAACCTACACACCCTCCTCCTACTCCCATGTCCGTCCGTCTCAAACGCGAAAAGGGTCATATTCCTTCCACACGTGTTACACGTAGTTTTCCAGCAACCCTTCGGCTCTCCTCCGTTCAGTATTCCAAATGGAATGAGAGGACCAGAGCGGAAACGACCTGTCTCCTTCCTGATCCGACCAAACTGTTCATGCATTGTGACGTAGCGATTGCAGCGTCCGAAGAATTTGGTCCCGAGAGGTAGCCAACCCTTAGCCGAAAAGTCTTCGTACAGAAGAGCGATAAGGTATATGTCAGCTGCGGCGTAACAGAGAAGTTTCCATGGGAGAGGTCGGACGAGCCACGCTTTTGTGTCGTTCTGGCGGTGCATCTTCGTGACCTCAGCTGGAACAATCAGATCCTTGTATCAGCGCAGAACTCCAGAAAGATCCAACAACCAATAATAAAAATCGGATCTAAAGAGACTCACGATCTTTGCCGACCAATCCTCTATACCCATTTTCCTCTAAACATTGTTGAAGCCCCACTACTCTATGAATCCCCGCAAACTGCAAAGGATTCTTCCACACCTGAGGGCCGAAGTACGTCGCGAGACGACTCAATCTCTCATCATCGCGCTCCCCTCTGAAGTTGCTACGGGAAAGGACTTCTGCCACCTGCAGATCGCATACGTTCTTTCCGATCGAGACGTTGTAGGTGCTCCAGAGTTCGATAAAGTCCATACGACCGTCCCAGACAACCTTCATGACCTTTCCACCCAGGAAACTCAACAAGGGTTGGAGATCGTATCGTGTGAGGGCCACCACGTCAAAGAGGAAGACGAACTGCGCAAAGGCGGTCCCGACGCAGATGAGAGATAGTGCGCCGTCATCCATTCCTAACTCCTTCCCTTATCGAAAGAAACCTTTGAGTGAGTCTGGGAGAGAGAATGTGACACGCCAAGGGGCGATATTGTTTCCCACACCTTCACAGTCAAGAACAACATAAGGAGACTCTCTGAGGACATTAACAGCGTTCACAACATCCTGGCGCGTCGCGCATACGGCAAAAGTGATGTCGAGAGGCATGAGGAAGAAGTACGAGATAGTGATGAAGAAGGAAAGAGGGAAAGGAATTGATAGCTGAGGCACGGCAGGGCGCTGATAAGGAGGGTTAATGGGTGGCAGCAACGTGTGATCGGCGTGTCTTGCTTGGATCTCGAGGCCGATTAACGGACCGAAGTAGAGCGCCCATAATGCTCCTGCGAATCCCGCATCCCCGGTAGTCACCCACTCGCTGGCAATAGCCACCCGGCGCGCAACAGGCGAGACATGAAAGGTAACAAGAGAAATCTCGCCGTACCGATGAGGACGTATCAATGTATCCCGTAGAGATTTCAGGGTGCAAACACGCCCGCCCACGGGGCGTGTGAGGGGTGTGGGTATGGAAATTCCTGCATAATCAGCTACTTGTACATTACAACAAATGACACTCGCCGGGTCGGGTTCCAATAGTCTCAAATCACAAATCACAAATTCGGTCCGTCTTTTTGCGAGTTCCCCACATCCACTGTTTCTGCTGGACCTAGGGGTTGCACCGCCTTCACAACCTCCTCCTTGGTTTCCTCCTCAACGCGTTTCTTCAGATCATCCGTAACCCTGAGCGCGTCATCCAAGGATTTGGTCAACCAGGAGATTTCTCGCTGTAACCTCTCTTCATCTGTCTCGACTTCAGGGACCTGATCCTCCGGTTCCTCCTCGAGTTCGAGTTCTTCGTCCACGGGAGGCGGGTTATCTAACGAAGTCCGGGTTTCAGCCCAAGTGGCTCTAAGCTCCTTGAGCCATCCCAGTTCTTTCGCGAGCTCTTTTATAACGTCGTCACATTTACCCAGCAACAGAACGTCGTCTTGTCGAGTCCCGAGATCCCCCGCCTGCTCTAGATTGATCAGCACCCGTGGGCACGAGCGTGGGACGAAATACGTCAACGATGCGAAGGGATGGACCTGGAGTGATGTTCCGATGACGAAGAGCAGGTCGGTTTTGGTCAGATTTCCCAATTTTTTATGGAAATCCTCGGGCAGCTGTGCGAAATTTTACATCGTCAGTACCAGGTGTTCCAAATGGTAAACGCAAACATAAAGACAAAATTGCGAAACAAAATGAGGAGGTACGAAGGGAAGTAGCATACTCACAGCCTCTCCGAAGAACACGATATCGGGTTTCACCACACCCTTGCACTGGCTACATCTGGGGATCTTTTCCTCCTGGATCAACCTTCTGATTTCGGCGCTATCGAAAGGCGCCTTGCAATCAATACAACTCTGTGATGCAAAGCTTCCATGGACTTCCACAACCTTCTCCTTCGAAATTCCCGCTCGTCTTTCGAGGGTATCGATGTTCTGCGTAAAACAGGTCCCCAAGAGGCCTTTGGTCTCCAACAGGCGTACGAATGAATGTGTAATAGTGGGGCGATGTTTTCCTGGATATAGTTCCTTTGCGAGGGCATAGAACGGGTGAGGATTAGATCGGAAAAAACGAATGTCGAAGACATCTTCTGGGCGATCTAGATTCAGCCTGGCGAGGTTGGCCTGTGAGGAGTAGATAGAGTGGACGATAAACGATGGACGATGGACGATAAGAGCCCCGGGTGTTCAGCGTCGTGACTGGGGATCGTGTAGAATCTTTATCTCACTTACATATAACCCTGTTGGCGTCGACCATGCAACCCGCAGCACGCAGAAGGCAAGTCAGATTACGTCCAGCGTCGAAGGCGTGAACGCCCACCTGTCTCTGGGGACCTGAAATCTGGTATTCCAGCTGACGTGCTCACACCTGTTCATTCCATTACCCGGAAGCGAGAGAAAAGCAAAAAACGTCGGTCAACTCATCCCGCCCAAAGGAAAACTTTAGAGCGAAGTAATGGACAAACGTACCAGCTCCCAACTAAGCGATGCCGCGATACAGATATGGTAAGATAACGAGATATGAAGGTATCGCCGACCCCTGAGCGTCGTGGACGTTTGTCGGAGATATCGAACGTACCATTACACAGACGTTCTTGCATTTGTTGGATTTTATATGTTTTGCGACTGAACGTAGATCCCTCGCCTCGAGGGTATGCGGCTGCTCGAGTGAGCTAAAGAGTCCATCGTTGCTCGTGCTCTCTTCGTTGCCCATTTCGAGAACGAAAGGGATGGGATAAGTAGCGGGTCAATGTACAAGATTAGGATCCTAGGACGACCCAGAAGTGACCCTAGTGACTTGGGGATGGACGAGTGTTCTCGCCACTGTGCGGAGATAACTGAGTAAGCCCAGGCACGGCAATCATAGTCAGCTCTAGCCAACTGGCCGTGCTGGGACAAAGTGACACAAGACTCGAATTCCTCAAGATCTTTTCCCTCACCACATCCATCCTCCCCTCGCGAAACACCAAAATGTCCGAATCTCCATCGGAAATTCAGATCCATGTCAAAGGTAAAAAGAAAAATATTCGGGTTTCAAAGGATTGGAGCAAGTAAACTGATGTAGTCTCATTGGGGGTATTCTCTTTAGGCGCCAACGAACTCAAGCTACAGATCACGATAAAGACAGACAAGACCGTGCAGGACCTCAAGCACGCCATTGCGGAGAAGACAGATGCACCTGCTGATCGTCAGAGGCTGATTTATTCCGGAAAGGTTCTCAAGGTACGTTTTTCGTCCTATCTCTCGACCTTCCCCGCGGCACACCCTTATCTCCTCCCTCCCATGTTCCCTCGTCTATCGCTTATCGTAGGATGAAGAACCACTATCAAACTACAAGATCCAATCCGGGCACACGATTCATATGGTGAAGAGCGCTGCCAAGTCCGGAGGAAACTCTTCAACGCCCGGAGCCGCTCCTTCTCAATCGTTGCCTCAAATGCAGACCGGCCAGAACCCTCATGACCCCCTCACGCAACTGAACAGTCATTTGGGTTTCGGGGCTATGGCTGGTCTTAACCCTTTCGCGGATATGGGCGTAAACCCTAACGATCCCAATATGGTGCGCCCCTAGGACCCCGCAGATACGATGTGATTGTTGATACGTGTTATGTCGACAGCTGCAAAACATGTTGAATTCTCCTCAATTCCTTCAGCAAATGTCCTCCGTCTTCTCAAACCCTCAGATCATGGATCAACTCATGGCGATGAACCCGCAATTCGGGGGATTGGACCCACAGATGCGTCAGGTGTTTCAAAGTGAACGGTTCCGTCAGATGATGTGTGCAGAGTTCCATTTTCCACCTTTGTGAGTGTGCTGGACTGACGCCCATATTTCCAGGTCAAACCCAGAGACTCTCCGAACGATGCTCCAGATGTCCAACCTGATGCATGAGATGGGGGCAGGGTCTACCGCGGGTGGTTTTCCTGGGATGGGCGGCGGTCTCGGCAATTTCGGTGGTGTAGCGAACCCAACCGCCGCTCCTAATCCAACCACGAACACCAATACCACCAGACAAACACAAAGCACAACGAGCGCAACGAATACGACAGGTACCACTACGAGCTTGCCACCGCCGAACCCATTCTTCGATCCAGCGATGATGCAACAGCTTATGGGTGCGTTCGGTGGCCCTGGCGGAGGATTAGGAGGAGGATTGTTTGGCGCCCCGGCGACGCCAGCGGATACAAGGCCGCCTGAGGAGCGGTTCCAGACCCAGTTACAGGTCAGTACCCCACAAGAATTAAACAATTTGGTCGCGATTGACGTTCTGGATCACTTTCAGCAATTGAACGATATGGGTTTCTTCAACGCTTCGCAGAATATCCGTGCCCTCCAAGCGACGGGTGGGAATCTCAACGCTGCCATAGAGTATATTCTCAACGGCGGAGGTTTGTGACTCTACTCTTGAGGACATTGTGGATAAGGATCGATAAGTCAAACGTGTGTATCACTATCACTATGAACGATATCATGTACTTCCCCCCCTTTCGCGTGGTTCCGAATCGTGCATATGATACGAATGTATCCTACCAGTCGATTCGGCCCTTCTCACACATTCATACTCATGGCTGTTGACCTACTTTCAATTTTGTAATGGTCTTGATTATTTGAGACTGTTACCCTGCCCCAATAATCGCCTGCCGCCCGGCCGGGGGTTGAGTCAAACTTTGAGTGGGTTGGCATCATTGTCCTCTATCGCATTGTTATCACAGTACTGGCGTGGTTACGGGACGCGGACCGATGCCAGAGTCAGTAACGTTGGTGTATAAGGTGGTCCGTCGGAGGTTCCGTTGCACCTGGATATATATCCACCCGATCCCCGCATAAATAGCGCCTCCATCTCTGGGGACGATGGAGCTGGGGTGCCCGTTGTTGTGTATTTTCATGCCGGAGGATTGGTGAATGGCAATCGAAGGAGTTGGTTTCCTGAATGGCTGCACAGTAAGGCGACTGCTTCCAGTTTCATCAATCCATCTAACTCGAAGCTAACCACCACGCACAGGACGTCTTTCCGTACAGGGTGTAGCTCTTCTGTCGGCAGATTACCGACTATTTCCACCCTCCACGGGACACGATGTCCTGGAAGATATCCAGGACCTCTTCGCATACATCCGAAACAATCTCAATTCTGCTCTCGCTGAGGTGACCGGGAACCCTAAGTTGAGGATCAACGTCGATGCGATTGGTGTTGCGGGAACTTCTGCGGGAGGGTTGTGCACGTACCTGTGTGCTCTTCACCTTTCACCGAAAACAAGAGCTCTGCTCTCGATATCCGGGCTAGCGGGAGAAGTTCTAGTGAGAAACTTTTGATATCTAAACCGGAATCCTGCCTCAACTTACGCTGAATGCAGAACGACAATTTTCTGGAGCCGAAGACGAAACTCTTCTTTCCTAACGAGCCGTTGCTGGACCCATCCGATTTCACAGATTTCATCTTTCCCCAGTCCGCGTCTCTACCGATTATGACAGGATCTCCTCTGGAGTACCACCCGCCGACTCACTCAACTCCAAGTCTTCCAGTGACGAAACGGATGTACCTTTTTACACTATACTATCAACTTGGCGAATGGCTAGACTACTACACCGGCGATCACACACTTAGCACGCGTCTTTGCCACCTGCGGTCGTCTCGATCGTCGGTATCCCCAGGGACCCAGGGGCCATCCCCGACATTAGACCCGATAAAGGCGAGAGAGGTGATCGGGGAGAAAAATATTGGGTTGTTTCCCCAGTTTGGCGTTGCGGAGAACTGGCCCCCAACATTGATCGTGCACGGGTCAGAGGACAGTGAAGTCCCACTTCTCGAATCCAAGCACCTCGCCGAGAGGCTGAAAGCAGTGGGGGTCGAGAGCGAGTTGATCGTGGTTGAGAGTCAGGAACACCTTTTCTATTGTATTCCAAACGCGGAGAAAGAGTTTGAGAGATTTTTTGACCGGGCTACGGCGTTTCTAGCTGGGAAGCTTCAAGGGTAGATCTCCCCCACCGCCCATAGTGGGATATCGGGGTGTTACGGGATCGTTCACTAGGACCCCCCAGGTCGCGAGGCCTCCTCAAGCCTGCTCCCACTCGGGTGCTTAGATTTTGCATGCCTGTGGTACATACCAGTAAAAATAGTTATGGTGGGAGAACTTCAAGGAAGAACTGTCCAGCCGATTCGATTGGACGGAAGTGCGCATGAATGAACTGTGATGTGTACCACGGTTAAATTCCAAGGTCAATTTTCACCTTCTAAGAGAGGGGAGAGGCTAAGTTCGCAGTAAAAATTGTATAGCGTCATGAAATCTTTGCGCATACTAGATTTTCAAATGGATTGAAGTTGATGAACGGGAACGATCGTCGCCGCACGGTAGAGCGAGAATGGAGAATGCACGATACCCAGTGTATAACGCTCCGATGGCCCTCCGTCCTCCATTGAAAACATAGTATTTTTTTTGAAGAGCCGTCGCCATGCGTTTGTACGGTTCCAACCACATCATCTCGTAGGCGGACACGGAAATGACGCATATCTTGGTTCGAACACTCACACCGAAGCACACCACTCACAAGACAATTTGCCAACGACTTTTTACCCTTTTCCGACTAGACTTACATGCGTACGGCTTCAAGTTTGAGGCTTGGTTCTGCAGCCGGACACACTTTCCAGTCTATAGAGGAATACCGGTTTGCAGAACGGTGGGGAATCTCGGGTTGACATCAGAGGAAGGGGGTACGCCACGGTTGATGGTTCTTTCTGACTCGGAACCCCCCGCGTTCCCAGGACCGCGTCGACAGATCATCTCGTAAGAGGTGGGAGATAGGGATCCTTTGGGGTCCACGTTTCACGTCCAGAAATAATTCGCCCCTCCGTAAGCCATCGCGGACCGAGGCGGAACTCTGTAACGGGATTTTGGGATCGTACTTAAGAGCAAGAACCGTCAGTTCAATTCTTCAGAGTTTGGGAGCTACTCCTGCCTCCGCCTCTCCTTTCGAGTGGCCCTCTAAGTATTTCTCCGATGGCTCCGTACTTCTTGCGAAACCTCCTTCCGCAGAAAGAGAAGACGGAACAAACAAGACCATTGTGGGAGGTCCTCGCGAGTCTCACTTGGACGCAGTGGGGTCTCTTCTTCTCTGGGTAAGTTGCATCCTTGGAGATGCCAAGAGGGGTTGAACTTTGATCTCAATTTTGATTTGTCGTAGGTGGTTGGCTTGGGCTTGCGACGCGATCGACTTCTTCAGCGTCTCTCTCACGATCGGGGATTTGAAAGACCAGTTCCACCGCCCAACACATGACATTGTTAGTCATACCTCCCTCGGACTTCTTACTACATTGCCTGAGTTTTTTTCCCGGGCAGACGACGTCTATCACCCTCACCCTGTTGTTCCGTTCCATTGGTGCTGTGAGTGCCAATCTATCTTTCATCTTACGCCTACGCCTCTTACCCCTCCTCCGCGCTACAGATCATCTTTGGTCTCGTCTCTGATCGATATGGCCGAAAGTGGCCACTGATCGCAAATCTCCTCCTCATCTCTTCCCTCTCCCTTGGTTGTAGCTTCGTTCAAACCTTCAAACAGTTCCTTGCCATTCGAAGTCTTTTCGGTGTCGGCATGGGAGGCATCTGGGGCCTAGCCTCCGCCTCCGCCCTCGAAAACCTCCCTGTCGAGGCTCGTGGTATTGCTAGTGGAATTATGCAGCAGGGATACGCTGGCGGATACCTCATTGCCGCCCTCGTCAACCTATACCTCATCCCGCACACCACCTGGCGCAACCAGTTCAGGACTAGCGCCGGTGTCTCTGCCACTGCTGCCATTATACGACTTTTCTTTCCCGATAGCGAAGTCTTCCTCCGTGCTCGGCGAGAGAAGCAGACTGGAGTCGAGAAGTCCTCCAAGTCGAAGACACGCATCTTCTTCCACGAGATCGGACAGATGCTCAAGAACCACTGGCAGTTGTGTATATACGCTGTGTTGTTGATGTCCGGATTCAACTTCCTGTCCCATGGCTCACAAGATCTCTATCCCACGTATCTAGTAGATAGCAAAGGGTTCACTAAGTTCAATGCTACGGTCGCAACGATCATCGGTAACTGTGGGGCTATCGCGTGCGTCTTTCTCCCTTTGCTCTTCGAAGGGTTTTCTTATCATCTGATTTGACACAGGGGAAGTATCATTGCTGGCTGGCTGAGTCAATACATCGGTCGTCGTCTTACGATCATGTGTGATCCCTGATGCGAACAAACTTCGACACGAGCTGACTGATTCTTTCTTCTCAGCGTCTTCGTCCTCCTCATCGGAGCGTTCATTCCGCTCTGGATTCTCCCGAGTACATTCGGCAAGCTTGCTGCCGGTGCTTTCTGCGTCCAATTCGGCGTTCAAGGGTAAATCGTGCAAATCCACCCAGTGGAGTATTCCTGTTCTGACAGCTCGGCGTTGTTAGAGCATGGGGTGTCGTCCCGATTTTGTTGTCAGAGATTTCCCCTTCTGCTTTCAGGTCCACTTTCCCGGGAGTTGCTTACCAATTGGGTAACATGGTCTCCTCAGCTTCCGCTCAGATCGAAGCATGTCAGTACTCTGTCCTTCGATGGCTGTATTTTGTTGTTCATTCACCTCCTTCGTACCTTAGCTGTTGGACAACACGCCCGCACGACGATCATGACATCAGATGGCCCCAAAGACGTGCCAAACTACGCCCTGATTCAAGGCATCTTCATCGGATGTGTGTCCGTCTACGTCATCGTCCTCGCGCTCATCGGTCCTGAGAAGCACGGAAGCCACTTCGAGAGAGGCAAGACGGCGTTCCAGGCCGGTGCTTCGAAGGAGGATGTTGACTCTGCTGGAGAAAATGAGGTGCACAACCTAAATGAGATGCACGACTTTGACAGGTCCAGTATGGGAAGTGTAGGAGCTAAGGAGAAAGAAAGAGTCATCCAGCTCGTTGAAACCAAAAGGCCGTCTAGGAAGGACAGCTACGTGTGAAAGGTCGTCTTGTTGGTTGAGATTGACGGTGTTGATGGAATGTAAAATGTATAAACAGAAATAGTTCGCTCACATCCCTTGCTAGGGAATTAGCGTATAGTATACTTCGCCGAGTCCTGGAGATACCGTTTGTATCGCAAAAGAGGCGAAATAGGATTTGATCTTGGACAATCATACCCACCAGTGCATACCGCAAGCGATGTGTGACATCTAGTTTCTTATCTGTCCGTAGACTATCGATTATAGGGCGGGCACGTAGTAGTCAACCCACGACCTCCTTCAGTTCGACACAGGCGCTTCCATCCGCGCGGATCGTCTCGATCGCGTTGGCAATGAACATAATATCGGTGCCTGGAGCGATATCCTGTCAGCTCTACCTTGCCAACTTCCTGCATACCTCACTCACGATCACCGCGGAGAGACAGTGGGAGAGTGGAAGGAGAGACCCGGTCATCAGACCAGTCAGAATGTTACACTACAGCCATGGCATTTCAGACGGTGAACCGGATTCTAGACGTCCTGAAGGAGAGGAAGTGGATGTGGTCGGGGAAGATCGGTTGCGTATGTTCCAACCACGGAGTCTATCAGAATAAGCCTAACGCATGATTACTGGATCGCAATCAAGGTCGAGTCACGTTGATTGTGTCCCCCTCGAACGTCCCAAGGCGGATCGAGGGCGAAAGGTGAGACTGGTTCTGCTACCGCTCGCAACAGTCGATACATTACCAAACAGCTTCTGGACCGTTGCCTTCGTCACCTCTCCCAGCTTCCGAAATGTTGTCGTCGGGCTCATCAGAGGCGGTTCCAGGTTCTTGTTTACCCAACCCCTGTGATTTGAGGTGCTAGTCGGTCCGATTGTCTTTAGTGGCATCGAGGCCGCGGGAACCCTGTATTGAAGGGTAAAACTCCGCCAAAACCTCAACGTAACACAGAACTTCTCAACGCTGAAAGCTCAATGTCTTAACATGGTACACACTTACCGAAAGCTGTTAGAAGAATCCCTGGGGGAAAGAGGGGATAGAGACCGAATGGGTTTGAGGGCGGCGAGAATCCGAGGTCGAAGTTGCTCGACGCTGTCAGAAAGCTGTCGGTGGCGCCGTTACGACGCCACAGGAGCTGAGTAAACCCGTTGAGCCACTGGAGCGCTGGACATCGAGCAATGCGAACGCAAAAATAGGCGTAGCCCAACTGAGCGGACTATTGCCCTGATTATAGCCTCGACCTTATAAGTGAAAGGAACGGTGGAAACCACGCCACGGACAAAGCAATTGGGGTCAACCTGCCAAGGTGGATTACCGTTTTGATTTTCGCGTCGTAGCGCCGAAAACCTAGAAGAGTGACCGAAAAAAATAGCGGAAAAAGAGTCCGCCGCGTCAACTTCGCTGGACACCAGCTTTGATTGCTTGCATCGCATTGGGCGGCACTTCGTAAACGAATCGGGAGGCATCCTGACTAGCCTTTGTCCAGTAAGTTGATGCAGAGGATAGGTCAGCTTCACAACCTAACCCCGGGTAAGTATCGTCCATTCCAGGGCGCAAGTCGTAGGTGGTTAGGCGGGAACACACTGACAGCGTTCCGTAGGACATACAGCATACCTGTCGCGAGACCAATGTTAAAGTAACACGTACTATATACGATGATCGGCAATGCCCGTAGATAAACACAGCATACACTCGTTTTACTTTTGTTTTCCTCAGTTGATTGCCACGTCGACTGAGGTCAGTACCAATACTTTCGTATGTTACTTACATTCAACTAACTGTTAGTATAGCTCGTTTATCAGGTACTTTAATACTAATACAGTTGATTGCCACGTCGACTGAGCTCGTTTATCAACCAATGCGCATGTACTACTGATACTTAGTGTCAGTTGTTTATATGTCCACCTCAACTGCCAACGAGTTGATTTATTAGTGATGCGCCGGGTGTATTCATTCGGGCACGCAGCCACCAAAGCGACGTCAGCGGTGAACATCAGAATAGGACAGTGCTATCGGTTTTGCAGACCTCCGACGATGGGCGAATCATGCCCGCGGTGGTCTCGAGTTTGTTGGCTTGTTACCGTGTTGTGTCGTCATGCTGAAAGATACTCAGGGCTCTGCTCCAACCCGTCAGCAAGGCTATCCTTTATTTGGTACCTTTGACTCTCTTGAAACTACAGCTGGGTCGTGACTATCTCTGGGGGAGAAAGGCGGTTGGTCCAGCGGGACCAAAAACCAAATCCCGATCGATTGAAGACTCCGCTTTACTGATCTACTTCCGTGTTGAACATTGCCAGCCCATAGGCACAGCCAAATCGATACTGTGGGAACAAAAGCGTACGTAAGTCATCCAAGCTGAGGTTCTTATCTGCACCGCCCGTAACTCATTGTTCGTGGAACGCGCGAAGATGTCAACATTTACATATGTGTGCGGCAAGTGCGGATGTCCATGAACGCCACTGTAATGGGATTCCTACAATACAGAATGGGAACCAACTATTCCCATGATCCATGCTTTCGTACCAATCCCCGAAAGGATGAGGGGATGTGCGACTAGTAAATGATTTGAGGTTTATCGTGATCTGTTACTTCACGTTTTGATCGCCTTGATCGTCTCCCCGCCTAACTCCAAGTGAGTGGACAGCCATGTCCAGGGTATATATTAACCAATGGGATCGGCGTTGAAGGGGGCCTCCGTTAACCCCCCTCCCGTCTCCGTCATCCGACAGAAACTGCATCGTTCAACCTTCAACATCTACTTGCATAAGCCCTTGTACCATCTTGGATGCAACTTCGGATAGGTGAGCCCCGTTGCTCGAATCGCCATTCACATCTTGACAAATGTTCATGAATCCGCAGTCAGACTTTGGCTTCCCTGTATATTCCTCCTCTTTCTGATTACTCAAGCAAACGCGGTCAGGTTAGACCAGTGTAGAGCCAGGCTCGCGAACGGAACCGACCAGTCCGGTCCGTTGAAGATCACCTATAGTCAATGCGTGGATAAATGTGGCGGCGGAGCTGGAGAGTTCAGATGGACGATGTTTTCTCAGGGTTTTAATGCCTGGTTGTTACCCTGGATCGCCCTGATATTCCAGCTACCATTTGGTGCTACAGGCAAGTGATCACTCATGGGTAGCCATACGGGCAAGCGTGCTGATCCATAACGTTTAGACCGTGTCGACAACCTCGTCTCGGTCCTTGTGGCCATTGGGTCTCCGGCCTTGGCTGGATATTCGTTGGCCGTAACCCGTCTCAACAGTAGATGGTTGTCACGCCAGTTCTTACACCTCAACTTTCCCAACAAGGCCAACATTCCTCTCGCAGTTTCTTCCCTCCAGCATATCCCGTTCAGGATCAATACCTCGGGCTCCCTTCTGCCATCTTTGATTGTCCTACCCCAGAACGATCGGTACTGGAGGCTCCTTGGAGTAGCGGCCAAACGCACCAGGCAATGGACTATCCCCGTGGCAATGAACATTGTCTGGGTGTTGTTTGCATTCCTGCTCACCCTCGTGGACTCCTTCGTGGATTTCAACAACTTCATCACCGTCCCTGGGGATGCGGGTTATTCCATTGTGTCTGTGTGGACGTATCTCCTTCCCCTCGTTGTTGGTTGGCTTCATGTGGGGTCCCAGCCCGAGCCCACTCATCTCCATGAAGCTCTGGATGGGGCCCATGACGTCGCGTACGTGGCTACCGCTTCAGAACCCGTCCTCGCCACCCGGATTACCGGTCGCTCCACTCGTGCGATCGAGAATTCGACGAGACATATTGACCACGTCAATGCCGACGAGAAGAAGTCCGCCCCCATCTTCAATTACGCTCGGGTGTTCGTATGGTCTCAAAACGCTGAACATATTTTGAGACTTTACGAGCATGCGGCGGCCAAGGCCGATCAGAGGATTACCGTTCAGCGTGGAGGAGAGTGGTTGAGCAATGATGATGATACTATCCTTGCCCACGACCGGACTGGAAACGAGGAAGAAGTTATGCAGTATTGCACGGAGGAACCTGAAGTTCCTGTCAGTCCTAATCCGAAATACGGCTCCCCACAATTCCGTACCCCTCTCGCCACGTGTTCCGCTTTCCCCCCGTCGCCCGAACCTTCCGCCACCGGGACGTATCCAAACCCTGACGCGTTTGCGCACGGGCGCATTCCGAGCACGTTGTCCAAGTACGACGAGGAAGCGCCGTCCTCAGAAGTACGGGCAGTACCTGAGAAGCCCGTATTCGCAACGGAAGTATTCCAACGCGTGATCTTCGCGACCGTCCTCGCCCTATGTCTTCAGTGGAGTACAACAGGTGCCGCCATCCTCATTCACCTCAATACGCCGCCTAAGGGAATCGGGTGTCGCTCTCTAACCTTCGTTGTCTATGGTGCCGCGGCTACAGTCGCGTTCTGGCTCCTTCTCCTCTCGAGCGCGTTGGCCCACTTGGCCCGCCGCCAAAGCATTCGCGAGAGGCGATCGGGCTTGAAGACTTTCATTGGATACATCGCGACACTCACGAGGTGGTTAGGAAAGTTTATCGCTATCGCGAACGGGTTTGGTATCTTGATTTCGTGCATCATGCAGTTTGCTGGTGTTTACGACAACTGTTTCTGTTCCTCTACCGTTTTCGGAGGGGATCCGAACGGTTTTGTCTGGTTCATAGATGCTGATGTCAAGGGAAGTCAAGTGTATAAGTATTGGATTGGAGGCGTCGCCATGGCTTTTGGGGCCAGCGGTCTCTATACCTTCGCAATCTATGTTGCTACGCCGATGGGGTAGGGATATAGACGTCTCGATTCGGGTTTCTGTATTGTTGTGGACTCTCTTCGTCATTTTTAACGCGTATCGTGGTTTAATTATTCCTGGAGACACATCTCATATCATACCTTGTAGTACTCGTTGTACCAACACTTTGAATAAGTTCATAGATGCTAGCCAATGTAAAGATTTCGCGATTCTTGAAACCTGGGAATTGATGAGGGCAGCATAACCGAGACGCAGGAAGCCGTTATCAGAATACGGCCCTCAGGGCAAGGTTTGGAATTCGAACGTATGTCACCCGAATCAGTCGGGCGGTTAATGCTGCATTGCGTCTAATCTCAATTTTGTCTTTTCTAGTTCCACCCCGAGAAAGATATAAGACGACGTGTAAAGGCAGGGCGGAGCAGGACGACGAACCTTAGCTGGGTGCTGAACTCTCCCTCAATGTCATCGTCACCCCAGTTATCCTCCCACAGTTTATCGCCCCCAGCCGCTGACCCAGCAACCCCTGCACCCGCCAAATTGGCGAGATCTGTCTGTGAACCGCCCCAGTCCAGAATATTAAGGGTGGAACAACCAGGAGGTCGAGTGACGAAAGACGCGTTAGTAGGACACCGACCGGGGAGATTGGAACGGACAGCCACTCTCACCGCGACATACAAGCGCCTAAATCGATACAATCCATTAACCCACTCTCGGCATTCAAAGTCAGCCGCGGACATTACGAACCCGTGTCCGGCAATCACCGAATGACGACTTGAGCGCAGGACAAGCCCGGCCGCGCTCCCCTGCCAGCATCGTTCTGCGTCAACGGACTTTTTGTTAGGCGTCAATATTCAATCAACGACTTCCGGATGAAACGAATTCGGCACGATCCTCCAACATATGCGTTCGACTATCATGAATCGCGCATCGTGCATGATCTCGGATGCGTTCTTCTATGCTTCTAGCACAAGGGAATCTTCGTGCTCGTGACGTTGACCTCGAGCATTTGTTTCAGCCTCTGATTGTCACCACCAATATCGTCCCGAAACACGAATATGTCGCACAGCGCCCTGCGGTTTGCGGGACTCGCCTTCTTGCATACCGCCCTGAACATCGAGGGAGGCTTATAGTCATCATCAGCACATCCAACCCACATGATAGCACGGAGCCTCGGATGCTATGTCGGGGGTGGTATAAAGTCCCTCCAATGAGGTTTCCCCAGGCTAGCAGTGCGAGCACGCTCCCCCTTCGTCTTCTCCAGTCTTTCGTCCTTAGGCCTGGTGCCTCCTTACGACCAGTCATCTTTATTGTCTCAATAAAACCTACCTCTTTCATCATGTTTGTCAAAACCGCCGCCTTCTTCCTCGCTCTCGTCGCTTTCGTGAACGCGATACCCGTCACCGAATACCGCCGTATGTCTCACTCGTCCCCGAACCTCTCGTTTACGCCATTCACACCCACCAATCTAGGCCCACGGTCTAACTCGCCGGACAAAGTTGGCGTAATCACCTGGCCAGGTATCTAACTCGTTCTTGAACCTTTCCCCCGCTTACACCATCTACAGTCACCGGCCAAGGTGTACAGATCCTCGCACCGGAACCACCCCAAATTGGCACCCAGGCTGTTGAACCTGCAAATGGCATTTGGAAGAGGGAGTCCTCTCTAGGCTTCGATACCGACGCCGACATCGATATTTTAAAGTCACCGCCAACCACACCGAAACCTCCCCCGCCACCCCATGGAGCAGGAGGTAGCAGAGCCCCTGTAGAACCCGGTCTCGATTTCCGCATCGGTGTACCCATCGTTCATCCTAAGCGAGGCTTCTTTGCGCAACTCACCAGCTCCTTCAAGCGGCTGGGGCGGATCCTCACCGGTCGAGATGTCGTGGACAAGCAAATTATAGCTCGTAGCGCAGAGATCGACCCTGAGTACCAGATCCTCGCCAACGATAAGCACTACCAGGATCTCTTAGCACACATGCGCCATCGACATCCGCAATAGCTACGATCGCTGCAGGTGGCCGGTGGTGTTGGAATACCCGACGTCATGAAACAGCCGCTGGCCACTACGGAGAAGCCACTCGCACGGGCGATCGCTCGCAAGGCCTTCCGTGGGTTTTGATTAGATAAGAAAGTGTACTTCTTTGTGTAGTACCACATACATGGTCACCTAGCACTGTAGGAATGGATTAGGTCGGTTTTCGACCAAAGTTTGGCTACTTTGCGAGACTTGAATTTCGGGATCGCTCTGACCTGCCGTCGCACGGAGAGCGCGAGGCGGGACACAACGTCTGCTCGCCGCTGGCCACGCCCTTCAGTAGGTTCACTATCAGTGTACCAATCCCAGCACAGTTGGGTATTCTCCGTTCCTCTCCAACGGTGACTCACATTTGTCATCTTCAGGTCTACCGTTCGCCACCTAAAGGTACTCGTCCCCCAGCTCGCCTCGCAATCATTGTCCACAAGCCCACATCTCGAATCCCTCAAGTTTCGCCATCCCCACTTCCACATATCCGCTGCTCTTGTCCCCCTTGATTACCCGGTAGATACTGGCTATGGACCCACGTCCACCCATATGCGCGTACGATCATCTATTTGACCGGGATGGATCTAACTGTGAGTCCCGCTTCCACCCGTCCCGTCCATCACTGCGGGCTCATCCCAAATCTCTGCGCCAGCTACAGAGGTTGTCACTGAACCCAGCGTGAGTGAGGATGGCGTTCATGGCATCACTCCACGTCACCGACGGGTCCCGAGAGGACTGACTAGGCCACATACTGGGAATATGGGGCCTAAATCCAGGTCTTTGTCGTCACCGGTCACCAGCCATCGACGCGGGTCACCTTTGCTAGGTATTGGCTTTATGCAAGTGCAAATCCATCGCATTGGACGAGTGTGAACGATCGACGGTGGACTAATGTTCCCTCGTCGAAGAAGTTTAAGCCGCACCTTTGTCATCCTCCTCATCCCGCTTGGTCTTCGTTTCTACCTCAAGTCCTCGTGGTTTACAATTACCGAACCCTTAGAAATACAAGAGGATAACATTCTCGACATCGTCACTGGCCCGGGTGACCTTCTTGATGCTCGAAAACACAAGTTCCTTCAGGTTCGAATTGGCCATGATGAGCGGCCCGGGGTGTTTTCCGGCGTGATTTCGAATGGATTGTTAGACTATTGGGCAGGGTTTCAAAAACCGTTGTGAGTTAAGCATGTATTTCATGTCCTGTGGCTAAATGACCTTCAGCATTTCGAACATTGACACCTCAAGAGCAGCTCTCGCCTATGTTGTATCGCCTTGATGTTAAGAGCAATTCATTGAAACCAGTTGTATGTAGTGCCCTCGGAGTTCTCTGAATGTCACGGGATCTTTTCCCTCACTCGGATACTTAGATTTAGCATGCCCATGAGCACAAGTAAGCAATTGTGATGGAGGAAGAACGACTTGGTGGAAGTGCACTTCCAACGGGATGTGGAGTGGGTCAAGACCGCCGCGGCTGACGCAGATGTTTGAAGTGGGAACCCCAGGTTCCTTCCTGGCCGCGAGCGACAACTCTTGGCTTCCGCACCGGAACGTGGAGCTCATGTGTCTATCCAAAAATGACTTGCCTTGCTCTGGACCTTTGGGGGCTGATACAAACAGAACTCTACAACGGGATCCGGGAAGTAGTACTTAAGAGCAAGGACGACTGCTTCGATTCTTCAGAGTTCTGGATCTCTTTCTCCTGTCCTTGTCTCTCCTCTCAAGTCTTGGTCTTCTTGGAATATCCTTCGATGACTCCGTACTTCCTGCGAAACCTCATTCCGAAGAGAGAAAAAGCAGAACAGTCAACTCCGTTGTGGGAGGTCCTGAAAGGTCTCACTTGGACGCAGTGGGGTCTCTTCTTCTCTGGGTAAGCGGCATCCTTGGCTGCGCCAAGAGTGGCCGGATAATCTCACCTGATGCCTTCTTTATCTTGACTCTTGTAGGTGGCTGGCTTGGGCTTGCGACGCGATCGACTTCTTCGGTGTCTCCCTCGTTATCTTAAATTTGCAAGAACAGTTCGACCGCTCAACGCATGACATTGTCAGCTACACTTCCTTGAACCTCCAGTTGCACCTTACTGAGCTCTTTTCATGGGCCAGACAACGTCTATCACCCTCACCTTATTGTTCCGTACCGCTGGCGCCGTGTGTGCTGATCCATCTTTCGTCATACGCCTACGTTTCTTACACCCCCCCCCGCCATAGGTCACCTTTGGTCTTATTTCTGACCGTTACGGCCGAAAGTGGCCCCTGGTCGCCAACCTCCTTATCGTTTCCGTCCTCTCCCTCGGCTCCGGCTTCGTTCAAACATTCCGACAGTTCCTTGCCGTCCGAAGCCTTTTCGGTGTCGGCATGGGAGGCATCTGGGGTTTAGCTTCTGCTACTGCCCTCGAAAACATCCCTGTCGAGGCTCGTGGTCTTGCTAGCGGTGTTGTCCAGCAGGGATATGCAGTCGGATACCTCATCGCCGCTGTCATCAATCTGTACCTTGTTCCACACACGACCTGGCGTGCATTGTTCTGGACTTCCTCTGGTATCTCGGCTTTTGCTGCCGTGGTGCGAGCTCTTCTTCCCGAGAGCGAAGTCTTCCTCCGTGCTCGACGAGAGAGGCAAGTTGAGCTCGATAAACCCACCCAATCAAAGACGCGCATCTTCTTCCACGAGGTCGGGCAGATGCTCAAGAAGCACTGGATGCGGTGTATCTACGTTGTATTACTGATGGCCGGATTCAGCTTCCTATCTCATGGCTCGCAAGACCTCTACCCTACTTATCTGCAAGAAAATAAAGGGTTATCGAAGTCTGATGCCTCGGTGGCGACCATTATCGGTAATTGTGGAGCTATTGCGTGCGGCTTTCTCCTTGTCATTCTTCTTAATGTTGGAAATCACCTAATTTGATCTAGTGGAGGCGCGGTGGCCGGTGGATTGAGTCAATACATCGGCCGCCGTCTGACGATCATGTACGTGTCCCTACACGCGAACACGTTCTTAAATGCACCCAATCTAATTATCCTTTCTTCTCAGTATTTGTGCCCTCCTCATCGGAGCGTTCATTCCGCTCTGGATTGTTCCGAATACATTCGGTAAGCTCTCTGCGGGTGCTTTCTGTATTCAATTTGGTGTTCAAGGGTAAATCGCACAAACTCCCGAGAACTGACCTGACTCTGAAGACTTATTGTTTTCATAGAGCATTGGGTATTGTTCCGATTTTCCTCTCAGAGATCTCTCCTCCTGCGTTCAGGTCCACCTTTGCGGGAGTGGCTTACCAAACAGGTAGTATAATCTCCTCAGCTTCCGCTCAGATCGAAGCCAGTGGGTATCTCTCCTTCGACGACCGGATCGCTCTGACTCACCTCTTGTGTTCCGTAGCCGGCGGCGAACATTCCCGTACGACTATCATGACACCGAGTGGCCCGAAAAACGTGCCAAACTACGCCTTTATTCAAGGAATCTTCATCGGATGTGTGGCCATCTTCGTCATCGTTCTCGCGCTCATCGGTCCTGAGAACCATGGAAGCCACTTTGAGAGAGGAAAAGCGGCTTTCCAAGTCGGTGCTTCGAAAGAAGATATCAGCTCTATCCCAGTAGAAAACGAGGAAGCCCAGCACGTGGAGAGGTCAAGCACGGAAAGCGAAGGGGAAAAGGAGAAACGCGATTTCCAACATGTTGAAAACAAATTTTCCGCCAAAAACAATTTGGTGTGAAGGTTTACCTTACCGATGGCGTGCCAAATACGCAAGTAGTAGTAGGCTACCCGCGCTCTTTGTTGTGAAATTAGTGTATAACGTGCTTCGTTGAGTCCTGCAGATCGCATTTACGTTGCAAAGGAAGCGAAGCAAAAATGGACATCATACTACGATATCTTCGTGCTACTAGCGATCATGGACGCTAAACATCCAATCCGACTCTTTACACTGTTCACTCTTTCCTAATAACAGTGGTCTTCAAAGGGAGCCACGCGCCTTCTGCAGACCAACGGGATCAATACACCCTCCTGATTTTCGGGTGGCTTGATGAGAGGGGAAAAGGACGTACAAGTTGTAACCAGGCGTCGAGGTAGCGACAGTAGTTCCTTTGGAAATGGGCAATTCGTTGTATACTCTCCCGGAGGTACCGACAATCGATTTCGTAAGAGGAGGGACATAATCTTGTATAGGTACGCGCGTTATTCCTACAGCGATGGGGGGAAACCTCAACGCTTCCTGTACAAGGAGTTGATGAATCTCGTCCTCGTTGAGGCGTGGACAAATGACCCCAACGAACCTGTGATAGCTACCAAATACGGCGTACTCTCAAAATCGTTGGTCGTGAGATTGTCATACCCTCTCGCCTTGACCTTCACCAGTCTCGCTATTCTCTGCGCGGAGTTTCTCCTGAAAATCACGGTGCTTAGTCAACTCCCAAAGTCCAAAGGTCAGCTGGAAAATCCGTGAGGACCACGTTCGAGGGAGCACAGCGATTTCGCCGTGGTTTCGTGTCCGGCCAACACGATCGTCCTATATGAGAGTGAGTGCGGGGATCTCGGGGTGGGCCCGTACGAAGAACCAATACCCACCGAACTTGAGACACGATCTCCCCATCGGATAATCTCCAGTCCGGACGCTGGGAAACGTTAGCTTTGGTTGACATAGAGAGGTACTCAAGGCCCGCGTGAACAGAAGCAAAGAGGGAGAACAACAAACCGAGCAAACTTATTATATCTCTCCTCGGCGTACCGTTTCCGCATTACAGGATTGCTGGAGTGAGTATATCCGGGTGAGCAATCCTGGGAACCATCTCATGATTGCCGCAAAGGAAACGAACATTCAAGAGGGATTCCCGAAGGACGCATAACTAGCAAACACAGGGGGTGGGTTAGTACGACGGGAACCTTGAATCACGAATGACGATGATGGATGGTCGTACATGAGATTCGTGTAAGACTTAGTTAACAGGTGGTCCGCATCATCCACGGCATCAAAGTCGTAGTCGAAAGCTCCGGCACCGATCCTCTCGAGAGATGAGCTCATACCTTGGTTCCGTGGTACATAATCTGACTGGTGATAATAACGGCTTGAGGATAGAGACAAACGAGTCAATAGGGAGTCAGACTCCCGGAGATCCTTGGGGAATTAACGTTAACCTCCAATACAGTAGACCTATGACCGTCATGCTTGGTCGCCTGTTTGTTCAATTGACATATTCTACAAGCCAGCACAACACTTCTAGACAAGCACGTACAACTAGATAAAACACTTCAGGAAGAAACGGACGCTCACAACAGATCAACAAACTGTACATCTATTACCGCCCCGTGGATACCCGTACCAATGCACCAACTGAAGAGGGTACCACCACAGTAAAGTTGCGTCACCAGACCTACGGGAACGTCAACATCACATGGGCCAATCTAGAAGGTCACAGACTCACACGGGCACGCCGTCCTTTAATCGCAAGAGGTTGAAAAAAGCACAATCCCTCCCATACCCTGAAAGTCGGGCAAAATCATCTTAAGGTTGGGTAGGTTGTCATCATCATACAACACACATCCTGTAATTCTTATCCCAAATGTCCACAAGGGGTTCCTAGTATGGGCCCTGACGCGGACAAGTGCATCACAAAGCGATGTGTCCACACCCCTCCAGTCATTTTCCGGTAGGACCACATATTCGTCCTCTCCCATCATCACGCGGGTTGTAACGCGCACGAAGATCGCGCAAAGGGTGGGCGACGTGATGGTACGTAGCATGTACTCGAATCGAGGTTTATCGAGGGAATCGTGGAAATAGCAGGAAGAGGAGTACGAATGTAATAGATCGTGAACCTCGATTTGCTGGAGATTATCGCACGCGGAAAGATCCAATTCTACACGTGGCCAGGGGGGGTGGATCATAAGCATCGTCGTATGTGGATAGCGCCATGAGCAAGACTTACCCAGCGGAAATGTGCTGAGGCCAATCAAAGACTGTGCTGAAGAGTCCAGCAGCTTTTGTACAACGCTTGGGTCGGGAACCGGCCCAGTAATAGAGAGGGTTTCTAAGTCCATAGACGCTCCGGCAAACCCAGAGAGGAGGTTGTGTTCGAGGGCTGGAGATTTTGAGAACAGATGAAAACATAAGTTCCTAAGCCTTGGAAAGGAGGCTCGTCGGGGTGGCTGAAATGGGCCTTTGGCCTTCTCGGCAAACCGGGGTGAGTTGGGTGACCACACGACCAACGTTTCGAGGTTGGGGAAAAATTCGATGATCCGCGATACCTCCTCGAATCCGAACGTGTTAGAGAATAATTTTACGCGACGGAGAGAGTTCCTAAACCCCGAAAAACACTGGAACATCGTATCCAGATGTACCTTGCCGCGATGATCGATCAGCGTCAGGTCAACGACTCGGGTCAGAGCGGAGAAGTGATTGAGGTATGAATCCAACGGCGGGGGCTCGTGGACGAGAGGGACGACGCCAAACTGAACCCAAAGGTCCTTTACATGTTTAGATGGACCATCGGTGGTGGGGGGTATTCTTTTGCACCACCGGTCGAGGTCGATGGGTTGGCAAATTTGAAGGATCTTGAAGAAGTGGGAACGACTCCGAACGGACCACCGTTTACAGACCATCGAGTAGGATTTGAGGACTTCGTCTTTGTACTCTGCATAGTCAATGATACGGTCGAAGAGCTCCTGGGGGAACCGTGGCGACATGGTGGGATGAGATCGACCGCCACATCCACAGGTCGGATGAGAAAATTCCACGTATGACAGGCGATCACGGGACTTCGTCGGCACGTCCTACAACTCACTACGTCACTTGTGCGAATCCACAGTCATTCTCACCACCGAATTGGACCAAAGCTAATAGTTCGCAAACTCTTGGAAACAGTTGCTGAACAAACAGAAGGCCGCATTTAGCCTCTGACGGAAGAAGGCCCGGTGATAACACTGCGCGAAATTGAACAGAGGACTAATGGCCCTCCGTCAGCTGAGAGAAGCAACCAGCCGTCGAGGAGTCGACAACACCCCAAGACTCCTCGACCCATCAGCCAACCTACAGAAAAGCTGTTTAATATATGAGTTGTGCGCAACGAGACACAGCGACAGAATCGCATGGAGCGGAAGCTTTCGAGTGCGGAGGACCGGAACGGCAGCGATTCGATTCTGAGTGATGTATGGATGGCTTCTCCTACCTTGACATAGCTGAACCGACACCGGAGGATAATCCATGAAGCCGTCATCGAACTTGCATTCTAGGGAACCTCCCCGCCCTCTGCAGTGAACGCCAGTATGATTGCACGACACTATGGTGGGTTCCTGTTCCTCCTGAGGGTCAGGGAGGTTTTGAACCTCTTGGGGATTGCTACGCCTTGGCGATATGAGATTGTAGCCCTTCTTGTTACCTCGTTTGAAGGAGAGTACAATGTTCAGCCTATGGAGTTTTCGATGCGGAAAGGTAAAGGGGGGGGAATATATGACAGACATCAACCCTGAGGATATTGATTCGAGTTGTCGAGGGACGTGGTTTCTAGCGGCTTCATGCGGCTTGAGTACGACAAGGGGGTGCTGAGTAGATTGTTGGGTAACCCTCAGGATGGAAACAAGCAACTGCGCAATGGTATCCATACCTGAGTATCCAATAGGGAGATCTGCCCACGGTACGAAAAAAAAAAAAAAAAAGCACGAAAAAATCGAAAGAATAATGATCTTCGGGAGTTGCCCACGATGACCATGACGATCCGAGTCAGCAGATCAGTTTATCGATTACAGAGGTGTGACAAGTCGAGATCCCCGTGCCTATCTCTCTTTTTCCATCCACGACAAATGTCCTCCGACGCGACCGCGAAACTACCCTCACCTCTTAAAGACCTCGTCGCCGCTTCGGTCGCGGACAGCTCGGTGAGCTCCGAGACCAAGCCGGAGGTTAATGAGTGGATTGAAAAGGTCGCAAGCGGCCAAGTCGGAAAGGCTGATTCTCTCAAGGTGCGGGTCAATCGTCGCCTGGCGTGTAGTCACGTTTGAAGACCCTCTTTTGAACCTCTAGGACCTCGATACTCAGCTGACACCGCGAACATACATCGTGGATAACGTCCTGACCCCGGCAGACGTTGCCATCTACGGTGCTCTCCACCCAACCATCGTGCGTCCTAGAGAGACATTACTGGTATCTGAGTTAACCTCTTTCCTGGCATAGTCTCAATGGCAACCAGCTCAATACTACTCTCACCCTGCCCTCACGCGTTACTTCGATCACATACAAAACCGACCCGCTGTCCGCGCATCCGCCGAAAAGCTTTCACCCGCCTTCTCCATCGTATCCTTTGACCTGGACAATGCCCCTGCGCAAGAACGTAAAGCAGATGCTCCGAAGAAGAAGGAGAAGAAACCTGTAGCTGAGGGTGTGAAGGAGGTGTCTGAAGTCAAGGATGCCGTCAGGGAGGAGGCTGCTACCGTTTCCGAGAAAGCTACCCCAAAGAAAGAGAAGAAGGAGAAGGCTGACAAGAAACCCGCTACCAGGGCAAACGAGGAGGGAGGAAAGAAGAAGGGCGAATCACTACCAAAAAAAGCTGCCGCTGAAGACGCTGGTGAACCTCAACCGTCGATGATTGACCTTCGGATCGGAAAGATCGTCGAAATCTCCAAACATCCCGACGCTGACAGTCTCTACGTCGAAGTGAGTCTTTATACCCCTTCGCGCGAAGAACCAAACTGAGATGGCGTGACTTAGCAAATCGACTTTGGCGAGGAAACGGGTCCGCGGACTGTCGTGTCAGGTCTCGTAAATTACATCCCAATTGAAAAGATGAGAGATCGGTACCTCGTTGGCGTGGTGAGTGCGCTATGCACCGGTAAGCCTCCCGACCCAGGGCGCTGACTCGACACAGTGCAACCTCAAACCTGTCAGTATGCGCGGTGTGAAGAGCTTCGCTATGGTTCTTTGCGTATGTCTCTACCTTGCGCTGCACTCAATCCCCGCTCTTAGTGTTTGTTCCAGGCCACTTCAAAAGACGGTAAAGAGGGAGGCATTGAACTCGTCAAGCCACCAGAAAACGCAAAGATAGGCGACAAAGTTTACTTTGAGGGACCTGACTACGAAAGTGAGTGAACGTTCCTCCTCTGTATCACGTACACATGGTAATTTAACACACATCTCCAGATGTAACGCCCTTATCTCAGTTGAACCCAAGGAAAAAGATTTTCGAGACTATTCAACCTGGTTTCACTACTTTGGATACACACGAAGCCGCATGGGTAAACCCCGTTACAAAGTCTGTACATAGGATTCGGACTAAGGACGGTGTGTGCATCGCGCCGACTTTTGTCGGTGCCTCCCTTTCATAGAGTAGATGTTTCCCCCATCACCCTCATACCTTTTGCGATCGCCGTTTCTCATATTAGTACACCCCATGCTTGCAGTTATGGCGATCACACGAGAAATTATTCAGTTGCATATCATTCCACCGAGGGTGGTGTACAGTACGGGGCGAGGGTACAAGCATAATCCACGATTTGCTTCGATGCTTGTGAGAGGTCTGTTCTCATATCACTACAGTAGATCCATCTATTTGTAAGCGCGCTCGCACGATTACTACGTCACTATGTTCACGTTGGATTTTGGTACAGTATATATATCACAGATGTTCGTCGTAACAGTAGGATACCTTTTTCCCTCTCCCTCTCCCTATAATTCCATACCATTGTCCTCTCCGTTGCCGGTTTTGAGTGTCGCCGCCGTATGCGGCTTCCACTATTCCTCTAAAGCATTGGTCAGAAAGGACCGTCCGAAGAGGCAGGTTAGAACCAACCTTTCACGACGTCACGAGTGAGTGAACGCCAGGTCGGCGGATCGTAAGTGCGGGGAGGAGGATCCATGTACTTGTAAGCCGGCCATTTCCATGATAAGATCAAAAATACCTACGTAGTCGAGACAAAAGGAATTACATGATACGAGATCACGAGACCCGTATATCTAGTATATAAAGCACACCTATGTACTAGATACGATACCAACGAACGAACAGAGTTCAGTCCCCTTTCTATCTCCCTGAGTTTTTCCCTTGTGGATGTCGAACCCCCACGACGCGTCTCAGTTGATCGGCCGAAACCGATCATCCCGAGCCCGTCTGGCCCGCCGTCTCACAGTACTTGAATGTGATCTTCCCGACTTGAGCGAATTCGGGCAAGAGCCCTATCCACCTCTGCGTCGCATGCTCATCCTCAACGGGTGCTTTCCACCCATCGAATACAACCTCCAACTTCCTCTTATATTTCTTCACCAAGCTTTCCCCCAGAACCGTCAACACCTCGTCGATCTTTCTCCAATGTTTGTCTGAGGGATAATCGAAATTGACGTTGGCGTTCTGGGCGAGGAATGTGACGGTCGTGAAGTGACGAGAATTTATTGTAGGTAGGACGGCGGTGATCTCGGGGTTGGGTCTGTTGGCGTGCATATTGTCGAATGCGATTTCGCGGAGTTTCTGGCACGATTCGAGGGTGTACTCTTCGCTCCACCAGCGAGCTTCGAAAAATAAGGAAAGAATAGAGGTCAGCGCCCATGCCATACTCAGTGGGTATAACCAAGCAGCGGGGGTAAAAGGAGAGTACTTACTTAGGTTAGTAACACTGTGGCTGGAAAGGACGGTCAAAGTCTCCAACGTTTTCTTGCAATTGCTCAATAGAAGTCCAAGGTCTCCGGGAGACTCGGGACCCTTGTCGAAGTATGAGATATGCTTCAAGCCGGTAAACCTTTCCGGCATAAGCATGTTGATAAAATATCTCTCCGTCCCAGTCATACGAAGTGCCTCGACTTTTTCAAAGTACCCGAGCGTATCGTCAGACGTCACCAAACACGGGTAAGGCGAAGAGGAATGGAATATATCCAGATGCGTGAAGTTTGGGATGACGCGGAATAGGTTTATGAGGGTAGGGAAATGTCCGATGCAACGGTCGATGACGAGGTACCGTACCGAGTTTCCAAAGTGACCAAAGGCGGATTGAAGCGCGGGTTTATCGTTTCTGAAATGTATGAAATCGACTTTGAAGATGCAGAGGGTTTCGACGTGAGTGAAGTAGGCGAATCGTTCGAGAGCGTTTTTATCCTTGGTTTTGTACGGTGGAGAGTAACTCAACCATCGGACGTAAGTCGATAGGACTTTAGCTCTTTCTTTCGTGATGTTCTTGCACCACCGCTTGAGCTCCGCCTCGTACTGAAGTCTGACGTGATGGAACAGATGGCGTTGGCTCCGTGGAAGCCACGCTTTTGAAACGAGAGAGCAGGATTTGAGAGGAGCGCGGAAGTGGCCGCCAGATGCCTCTCGAACGTAGTCGATGATATTGTCGACGATTTCTTGGTGTTGGAACACGGTGATGTCAGGTGGAACGGATTTTCGGGTGTAGGCGCTAGTCGCCATCGGTGTTGAGTGGGAAAAGGTGATTGAGTTGGAATTCGTGATCCGCCGGCAGGTTTGATGCGCCAATTCCCTCACCCTAGGTATTCGCTTGGTTCCAAATACTCCATCTACCCCTCGAACAATGCGAGGAAATTGTACAGAACCTAACCACGACTCCAGTGTTGAAGAACTCGTCGGCTCTTCAACTGGCTTTAAATAGTACACGGTATGGTCTCGTCTGAGCGCTTTTCTGCAGTTTAAAGGCCATATGCGAGTCCCACATTTCAAACGTTCAACACCAACCAAGGATGGATTGTCCACGAGGGATACGATTGATGGTGATTGCATGCAGAACTGCCCCCCCCCCCTGAATACTACGGTTACGAAGTATCCTACGATTTTGGCTTCTTGGCTGTTTAACGGGATTATCGACGATTGCTGAAGCCATAGAACGTGGAGACGAACCTCCGTAGCGACTACGACCAGTCGCCCTGTTAACAACTCCCCCAAAGTCCAACGCACCACGAACAAGTTTGTACCTGTGGACGACCGTCAACGTTGGGGCACAAACCCTTTACCGCGGAACAAAACACGCACCTAACACCGGGCAAATCTTGAGCCCGTCCACCCCTCACCAACACAACACTATGCTCCTGCAAGTTATGTCCCTCTCCCTGGATATACGCCTGTACCGTCTCCCCATTCGACAAGGTTACCTTCGCGACTTTCCGCTTAGCCGAATTGGGTTTCTTCGGTTTGGCAATAAAAATCTGGTTAACCACGCCCTTTTTGAAGGGGTTGTTCTGGAGGAGGGGAGCAGTGGGACGTTTCTTGACCTGAGGGACTTTACGACGGATTGCTTGGTTGAGGGTTAGAAATGCCGGGGAGGATGTGTGGAAGAGAGATGTCGGGTTCCGAAGGGCAAGGAACGTGTTAGAGAGCGTATTGTGCCATGAAGAGAGCCCGATATTGGCTCGAAGACCGGACAGCATGCCGGACGCGTTGGGATTTGGAAGAGAGATAGTCGGATCAATTCCTCGGCGTTTTCCTTCCGAATTTTGTTCCGCCGGTCGATCACAAACTTGCTAGCACACGGTTAATCGCTCCCACAATAAAGCACCGCGGGTCAAGCTCCAAGTGCGATGTGCCATGTACTGTCTGGATCTTCGGAGTTGCTCTTCTTCCTCGGGGTTGTCGTGGGGTTGCATCCTGCATTCCCTAGGATGTGCCTTGGTGTTCAGGGGCTCTAACGAGTAAACTCGAAGATATTTGTGGCTAACGAAGAACTCCACTAGCCATGCATGACTTAGACTTACGGAACCTTATCCCCCCCTGAGACACTCGCTTCTCTTCCTCCACGAGTAAGCTTTTTCTCGTCCCCCAGGCCTCGCTCCTTGGTGCTTACGACGACCATTGGCTCCCCTGTGGACTCACCGACAGGCACGACAGCCTCGAGAACTACCATGGATACGCCCACATCTGTGCCTATATCTTCCCCCGTCACCGCCAGTACCAGTCCCTCTTCAAGCTCGACCGTGCCGCCCAGATCTCCCCAGAGCTCGTCTGTAGACATCGACTTAAACCGCCCTATCCTTGTGTGAGCGATATCCACTTTTCTTACTTTTAGCGAAGGTTTATATTTTTTTGCCCTAGCTTAACAGACGGCAACGGCCTCACCTACACCACAACCATCTCCTCAACTCAAAACCCTTCTTCAACCATCTCTCCCTCGACTCCTAATTCGAATCCGGCCATCGTCCAACAAGAACCTCAAGCAGCGCCCAATATCGGCGCCATCATCGCCGGGGTTGGAGGAGGGGTAGGATTCCTTCTCCTCTCAGTCGGAGTGACTTGGTTTATTCGGACCCGAGGGGTCAGGAGACGCGCCGGACATAGCCTGATAAAGGATAGGAAGTTTTACCCAGACAAGTATAACCAAACCGTGACGAGCAACCGGCATGGCCAGTTCAACGAAGTCGACCCGGGTCCTATGCTGGTCAAACCCCCTCCTCGCCCTCCACCTCCCCCGCTGTTGCATTACACCTCGTCCTCATCTTCCGATCCGCTCTCTAGACAAACTTCGTCGTACCAGGGTTACACGCCTTCCCCACGAGCTCGTGGAAATTGGGCAGGAATTCCTCCAACAGACGGGCTCTTGGAAGATATTCCACCATTGACCCGTCACAGAGTTCCTTACCCCAACTCTCCTCAGCCGTTGATAGATCGGTACACGATGTTACCATCTAGGTCAATTCCCAGCCCCAACACCACAACACCTCCTTTATGGTTCCCTCCTGACCCTCCTCCCCAATATCCACACCACCTTCGGTCCTCCTCTCCCACACATCGCCGCCACCATAGTCACCACAGTTATCATAATCGTCTTCACCGTCAGGGGCACGACGCCGAACACGATTCCTACTTCTCTCAACTCCCGATCCCAAACCCCTCTCCTTCGACTCCGGTGCGAGTGACCCGTCGAAACACTATCTTCGTCTCACCCCCGATGTCACCTTCCTCTTTCTCCGTTCTCTCAAGCCCACCACGAGACTTCCCGGCTACCAGAGCGGAACCGTCCACAGTTACACCAACAAATCGACCATCCGTGGCTCGTTCCGCGTTCTCTTCGACCGACTCTCTCGTCTCAGAGAACGACGTCACAACAACAAAGCGAATGATGTGCACAAATCCTGATTTGGACATCGACCTTGAGACGGATACCGAACCTGACAGTTTCAGTGGGAGTGGCGGGTCACCGTCCGCAACGGATATCATTCGGTTGTACACCAGAGATCGTGATACCTCTCCTACAGGAAGCACCCTGAAGGACAAGGACTCACCCACCATGGCCACCGTTCCAATCTCGACGTCGGCGGAGAGCAGTTGATCGGGTTCATTTGTTCAATTGTCCATTGATATACGGATTCCGTATTCACGATTCACTTGCGCAACGGCCACCATTTTCCACTTTTTTTTTTCGCTTGTAAAGGAATATGTAACACCACCGACCATTTCTTGCATCCCAGAGAGTGGCGTAACCAAGACCGACGACGCCACTATATACATATGTATGACCGCCAGACCAGGTCTGTGTCTTAGACGCAATCGATTAGATCACCTACGATGATTAGGCATATGTACGCGTATGTAAATCCAGAACATCACTCAAGTGTGCGACCAAAAAATCATCTACACGCATGTTCTCAAAGGACCCCGAGGTGTGTGGGGTAGGGGCATCACTGGAACCAGCAAAGTTACCGTGACCCACGATTCCGAGTCTACCGAGGCACGAACTCGATTTCTATATCCACTTCACTCGGTGGGTTGAGAGTTTCCGAGACTTGGTGTGGTCCACTAGACACCCATGATGTGAAACGGAGGGTCCCACCCTCTGGCGACCTTCCCCTGTCGGTATCGGCCATGGTTGCGAGAGACCATGGCCCGGTCGGGTCGGTGGCGGCTTTCTTTAAAGAAAGCATGATGTGTGACGCCATGAGTGGAATGAAAATTGTGTTTGCGCTATGGGATGCAAGTTGGTGTCAATCGCTCAACGGGCGCCTCGGAGTCAAGGAGAAAGCAAACTTACAGCCCGGGGATGGGTTGAAATCTATTCTGGAAATACGCACACGATGAGCACAACATGATCAACTACCCTCGGAGATACCACATGTCACCTACCGGGGCTACCAGAAAGAACAACTGGAACGCTATTTCGGTGCCAAACATGAGTATGAAGTATAACGTCGCGTCTCGCAGAATAACATCCAAGATGCTCGGAATGCCCGGATATCTATTCGCCCGCGTTCTCTTGGCTATGATCAGAATTGTCAAGAACGCAAGCACATCTACGATGCCACAAAGTGGGAAGTGTGGGGCGAGGTTGCGTCAGAATTCCTGAGGTGGGATTGCGTTGGAGGCTGGAGGGAGAGTGCATACCGAAAGCCGTCATTAGACTGCCGAAAATGAGCTCCCCACCTCGCCATCGCTTAATAGTGCAAAGCCTGAACGCGTCTAAGTCTATTTCCGGCAATGATCCCACTAGACACTGATGTGAATTCGCACGCAAACGAAGAAACGATTGAGGAACCTACACGGGGCCGATACAGACCAGATAGTAAAATAAGTCCCAAAACAGAGCTGTGCGGCAGTCAGAGCGGAGAATAGACCACCAAGCCACTTGTTCCTCTCGGTCACGGCATATATCCTGAGGCCAGACCACCACAATTAGTCTCTGCACGAGTTCGTTTTGATCAGGAGAGAATGGACAGACCTTAACGCAAGAATTATCTGAGCGAGAACGGCGACGACAGTGTTATGAAAATATATTATCCATTTAGTCCCGTAGCAACTGTCGAGGTATTTGAGTGGTGTGAGGATCAACGGTGGGGATGCAACGGATAAAGGAGGTGGAAACGTACACCTGCAGCAGGTCTTGTGAGCGTTATATCACGGTAGCATCGCGGACAGGGACTTACAGCCTTTGTGTGATGAAAAAAGGAGACGTAGAGGGAGATTACGTACAAGATGGGGATATACCTAGTCTATGGTATTGTCAATCCCGTCACAGTCCGACCCATTTTTCGGGATGTCATACAGCAATGAATAAAGCGAAGACTGTTGAACGGTCGTATGAATTATTTGGGGACTTAAACAAGGTGGAGGCAACTCACCCCAGGATCTCTTCCCAGCCCAAGCATATTTAATCTGTGAAACGGTCAGAACCTGAAGGCCTGACGTCGTCGAAAGCTGCGGGGACGCCGAACCTCATCTCCAAGCGTCAAGAAGTAGTCATATATCCACACGCAGGTTATTGAAACCACAAACAACTGTGTGGAGGTTGTACGCAAGTTAACCTCTACTCGGTCTCAGCATGTTTTAGAGACCCAAAATCTACCTTGATCACGAGTCTAGAGAAGTTCATCAAACCGAACACTTTACAAGCGAAACGAAGAAACGCACAGGTGCGCTCCGATCTCGGCTATCACCGCCACATCTGCTCCATCCATCCAAGTCGGAGAATCTTTGCGAATGCAGTCAAGAGTACGTGGGGGATGGAGGGGTAACGCGGAGTGAAGGGAAAGGACGAAAAGACAGGGTATATATTTGTGAGATAGCAACAAGGAAACGCATCCACCCGCTAGGGGTTTCTTGATGGGTAATTAGATTGGAAGCCCTACTTAGTTCGAACGTAAATCTGGTTGATGTGCCTGATGTTGGTATAAAGACTGTTACACTCCGCCCATGCCAGCCACTCAGCACAACGGTTTTAAGAAGTAAGCTTGTACATCGATCAGATGTTGTGGGAATCCGAGTTTGAAATGCTAGCCGAGGCTACAGGATGAACTCTCTGCGGCCCCGCGTGAGATCCAAAATTACGCGCATCTATTGGCAAGCTTCACCCGGGTGTGGAGCTAGGCGCTTGACGGACAACTTTCCCTTCGACCACCCTCCGCTTTACCTCTTTCAGGCAACCTCCGCTCTCGCCACATCCCTTCGTACTTAACTTCAGTCGGATGCCCGCGGACTCGAGGGCCCCGCACTTGCGCCGAGAATATATGGGTGGGTTCAGTGACTGACAATCTGTTGTCAAGCAAAATATCTAGTTAGTCTACCCGACCGCTCAGGCTAAATCCTATTCAGTTTTGACACCAACGAGGCAGGTCAGGGGTAGCGCTGCCCGAGACGGAGGATTTTGCTGGTGTCCGCCCCCCACCGCGCAGACCGATGTCCACCTGACGTTGGATGATACAAGAGGCGACATCGTATATCGCTACATAAGTAATTTCACATTTTCGGTTCACCATTTAGCCCCTTCTGATCTCCAGGTTTGGGATAGGGAGGATCTGTTCCGTCGAGCTCACTCGGAATGTTCGACCACTGAAACGCGGCGAGTGTGTGTATGTACGCGCAACATTTTTGCATTAAGGGGTAACTGATAAGGAAATTCCTGAGTTTCAATCTCCTCGCTCCAAACCAGACTTCTCGCATACCTCGAGATAAGCGTGGCCCATCAGAGGGTTTGCAGCCAGGTCCTCAACGTTGGCGGCGCGAGAAGGGAACGGCGCGAGCGTGAGCTCAGGCCACAGCGACCCGTTAGTACCCGGCCATTGATGCAGAATCCCAACACCGATTGCATGCCGCACGCGTGAGATGAATCTTAACGGTCGCGCGACAGCCGTATCATGAACCACCACGGAGGCAGAACGTTGGGCAGATGGATTACGTCTATCCTCACTGTGGTTCCCTACGCTGGCCTTGGGAAGGTTAGCAGGGGGCGGAAGCAACCCGTTATTCACGGTGCGCTGTAGCCGTGGGGACACCATCAAGTCCCCGGTCATGGTACCCCCGCCCGAGAAACTCTTCAACTCCACGGTAGAGACACCGCAAGTCCTCCGGTTCCGATAAGGTGGTTCTCGCGTTCACTTCGCTTGGGGTTGAGGTGGATAACAGTGCCAACGAAGGCAGGGAGAGCCTCCTACGTTCCACATTAAGTACTTACGAATTAACTCTGTCCTCAGCTCGGTCGCCTCCTTGCACACCACGGAGACTGTCCCACAAAATGCGCAACTGTTGTAACGCAGCCTCCAGGCCCAGGTCTGGAGGCTCGTGTGTTTCATCACCTCTCGATGATCCTTCGCTGATCGCAATACCCTTAACCTCGGTACACACATAGCCCTAGCCATGTATATAAGGAGTAGTTCAACGTATCTTAATGCCAGGTTCCGCCTCACCACGCTCTCTACCGTATTGATTGATTGCTACTGATTTTACCGATTGTCTTCTCTCTCGTTTTCTCTTCATCTCTTCCTCTCGTCCCGCCCCTCAGCTAGCGATCACACACTATACGTCCATGACCTGCACAAGGCCCTCCCTCCCGGATTACTGGCGCAAAGCTGCAGATCTCATTTGATCTCAATCCATAGCCGACCGGCCGTTGAATCATTGCTTCGGTTGCCGTCGTTTTGTTGATTTGTTCGCGATCTATTCAGGTTCGTGTTACTTGCAGTTGCTGTAATCCGATGTCAACCGCCGCCGATGCAATCACCTTTAATTTGAACCCTTGGCCAACTGCATTGCTAATCCCTTTGACGCCCTGGAAGTGGATACTCGGCTTTCATCCCGGGTCACTCTGATAGAACGGTGTTGTTGACAAATGGCCGGTGACAACTCACCGCCGAGATGCGATCAAACGTAAATCCATGCCACATAACTTATAGCTGCATTGAAGTGAAGGGAGAGGGGTGGATAAATTGAAAAGGTGGAGCACCGTTTCGAGGATCCTAGCGCACTGACCGCTGAACAAAGGAGCGCAAAGTTGACGGCAAAAGCCTGTCTCACTGCATGGTGACAGTGATGACTACCAAACCAAAACTGCCCTTTAAATGTAACTTAGCATGAGGAACCCTAGTTATATTAGTTATGCGTGTATGTATGTAAACCCAGAGCAAGACGAAAGTATTCAACCAAGGAACCTTGTATACTAACATGTACCCAGGACTTCGGGTTGGAGGGAGAGATCACCGGAACCATCATCCTCGCTACGACCCATGATTTCAAGGAAACCGAAGCATGACGTCAAATTCAATATCCTCTTCATCAGGTGGGTCCCAAGTTACCGAGATCTCGTGTGGTCTGTCAGGGGCTGATGGTGCGAAACGGACGGTTCCATCCCTCGTTGACTTCCGCCGGCTGAGATTGGACATGGTTTCGAGGGACCACTGCGCCTTCGGATCGACTGCAGCTTTTTTTAAAGAGAGCATAAGGCGTGAGACCATGACTGGGCCAAAAATCGTAATTGCTCTGCGGGACACAAAGTTCTGCTATCAGCAATTCGAAGGTCGCCTCGGCGTCAAGGAGAGAACTCACACTCCAGGTAAGTGCTGGATTCCTTCCTGAACACACGTACGTGATGAGTAAGATGCAGTCAACCACCCTCAGACATGTAATGCACCACCTACCGGGGTGACGAACATGAACAACTCGGACAAAAATTGAACGAAAAATATGAGTATGAAGTATACCGTCGCGTCTCGTAGAATAGTGTCCAAGAGGGTTGGAATGCCCGGGTATCTCGACCTTCGTCTCATAGCTATGACCAGAATGATCAAGAACGCGAGAACGTCTGTGATGCCATGATACGAAGATTGTGGAGTGAGACACATCAGAGTTCCTGAGCTGAAGTTAAGTTGGAGGTTAGAGGACAAGGACACACCGAAAGAAATCGCCATGTTAACGAAGATGAGTTCCCCAAGTCTCCACCGTTTGTACGCGCAAACCTTGAACACATCCAAATATATCTCCGGTATCGGTTGCACTGGAGGCCAAGAGGAGTCTGGACACCGTCAAACGAACGATTGAGGAACTTACATGGGCGTAGCGCAATCCAGACAGTCGAAAAAATTCCGAACCAGAACTGCGCGGCAATCAGAAGGCCAAGCACACAACCGAGGAACTTGTTCTTCCTGGTCATGGCATATATCCTATTGCCGAACCACCACATTTGATCTCAATATGGATTCTTCTCGATCAGGAGGGAACGATCAGACCTTAGCGCGATCGTTATTTGTGCGAGGACAGTCACGGTGCTTGTATAAAAGACCGCGAACCATTTGGTGCCTTGACATCTGCCGAATTACCGAGTGGAGTGAGGATTGAAGGTGGAGATACGAAGTGGAAACGGGGCGAGGACGCACAACTACAGGACGTCTCATGAGTGTAGTATCACGGTGGTGCTGTGGGTAGGGACTTACGGGTTTGGTGTAACGAAACATAATAGCGTGGACCCAGACGAGGTGCAACGCGGGGGCGTACCTATTCTACGGCGCTATCAAGCCCGTCACAACTGGAGGCATTTGTAATCGCCTTACAGCAACGAACAACGCGAATACTGTCGAAAGGCGGTATAATTTATCAGACGTTTAAGCGAGGTAGAGGTAAACTCACTCCAGGATCTCCTCCCGGACCAGGCGTACTTTATCTGTGGAACGTTCAGATCATGACCACTCCGGTCGAAAAATACAGGGGTACCAGACCTCATCTCCGAGTGTCAAGAGGTAGTCGTAGACCCACAGGGAGTGCACGGCAGTCATAAATAACTGTACAAGGTTGTACACGAGTCAAACTTCACCCTGTCTTCGCACATGTTCGAGATCGGAAAACTACCTTGGCCGTGAATCTAAAGGGGTCCATGGATTTGAGGAAAAATTGCAGCCTAATACTAAAAACAAAGGGAAAATACGCACGCCTGCTCTCCGACAGAAACCAACACCGCCAAATCCGTCCCGTCCATCTGGGTCGACCGACCTTCATAAGTGTCTAATGCTGTCAAGAATCGGGAAAATCTCACGTTGAAGAGAGGGAATGTAAGCCGTCGAGCCGTTCTCGTGTCTGGTGTGGGGTCTACAGTTTGTGGGGTAAGGTGGAGTGAAAGGAACAAGAGGGAGTGGGGAGGGGGGATGATGCTTCCGCGACCGGTTAAGAGGTTTTGGAGGAGGGATTAGAAGTCATCGGTGGTCACTGGGACCCCCACCATATGAATCTCGAATCAGTTCGCGTTCTGGATCTGATATCGGTCATTTTTAGCTCCTGTAGTATCATTGCAAGAAAATGTTTCCCATAGCCACATGTCATTGTTGGCCTGTCGAATCCCGGGTCGCGGCCTTGGGTAGTTCGAGAACCAGGCTTGTAATCTGCCGTGTCGACGAACGGGTCCTCTACATGTATACACTCGAGTGAATTCGAGAGTACGATGATGTGCCTTGCTACAGGATTCAATGTGAAAAAAAAAACGCGTGCAGTCACCTTATGTGTGGCAGGTGGTGTTTGATTCAGTTGGTTGGGTGGGGTAAACCTTACTTTTTGGATCCATTTCTTGTTACGACCTGCTACGGCCAAGCCTTTTGCCGTCTGCCGCGGATGTGGGTGAATTGGGAAGAGCGTGAACCGACCCGTAAATCAACCGCGGATACTTTTGGTCAGCTTTGCGCATTCAATAGCGCGTCTTTCAAAGTGTCCAGATCCTAAGAGCAGTCGCCCAGATGTTTCAGCGCGGCCAATCACAGACCGCCGTGACCAAAAGATTAAGCGGCCCATATCCGCGTGAGTGCATCTACCGCCCATTTGCAAAACCTATTGCGTGTCCCGGCATGAACAGGTTCAAGGCTGGGTAGTCACTCGGCAGTCTACACGCTGCTGTTCAACGATGAAAAGGATAAGGATAGCGGTCGTGACCAAACGAACAGACTGGGACGCTATCCTTCCTGGGCTAGTCTCGGCGTAAGCTCGGGTCCGGCTCCCTGTTAACGAATCACGGGTTCGGTACGAACCTAGGTTTGGCGCGAACTTTCCAAAGTTTGACCCCGCTGGTGGTCGCTGCGCCTACATTGGTTTCGTATCCGAGCATTGGCAGGCAGTCACAGTACAAAGCCGAGCAGGCAAAACATAGCTATGCACATGGTAGGCGAAAGCGACTCGTTCCAAGTTTTCCGGCAACATTGGCCCTCAGCCAGGGCTGTACTCATACGTTATAATAAGAGGACTGCGGGGCCTAGTGCATCCGATGCCGAGAAGCCGTTAGACTGCGCAACCCTACTAATTATCAGTATAAATATTGTCCTCGTTGGCCTTGAGAAACCGTTCTCCTCGACTCTCAAGTGCGCTCACATACTAACCACCGACGACATGATCATACCCAGTCAATCCCCTTCGTCTGACAACGACGAAGATCGAGAGCAAACTCTCCCACCTTCGTATCAAGAAAACGTTTCCAGAGAACGTCCCACAAATTCTCTTTATGCCCCATCTGTCCCCTTCAGGTCCGATCCTCCCCGTGAGAGGGAAAGGGAACCGGGATATACTTCTGATTATCCTGATGAAAAGAAGTCTCGTGGGTTTCCCGAACCTCGTATCTCAACCGGAGGGACGCACCCCGATCCAACTCGTTCCCCATCCAAGGAGAAAGAGAGGGAGAGGGAGAGAGAAGGTCCCGCTCAACGCGCTTTCGACCTGTTTTCTTCGATGGTCTGGGGTACACCATCTACCGCACCCTCATCTTCACGATCTCCCAACCAAGCCTCAACCAGCCATGCTCCTATGGTCCGAGATCCACTGAACCCAGCGCCCTCTGCGTTCACCCGTCCGACGCCCAAGAACTACGCATACTTACCATTCCAACCGATGACCATGCTCAGCATTAGTTCCAATCTTGTCGACGGTTTCCCCTTGATCCCTCCCCCGATCAACCCTGAGGATGGAAGGAACACAGGCCACGCCCACCCGCAACACCCTTTCGTTTCTCATGATGTCACGGAGGAGGATTGGTTAAAGTGAGTGTGATCCACCTTGTTCCCATCCTTCTCTTTCGTACGACCCCGACGGTTATTCTTATCTCTGTAGGTTCCTTGCTGATCTCAAAACCGTCGCTTCAAACCCAACCCACAGCCAGCAATCATTCTTAGCGAGGAGTAAGTCTTCCATTTCCTATTATATAATCTCCAATCACGGTGGTAACCTTCCTTCGCCAGTGTTCCTTGGTGAAATGAACGAACGAGACCAACGGAAACGTGCCATTCATTTTGTTGACTCATGGAACCATGTACGTTTCTCTCGCGTAGTCTGACGAACCCGCTTACCAAATACCACATTAGTACTTCTTCCAACCTCGATGCATGACCGTCTCCCTCGCCCGTGGTCGAAAGATCTTCGGAGCCAGCGGCAGTCACCACCACAGGCGACACAACATCAGTCACGACCGAGGAAGAGACAGTGACTCGGCACAAACGAGAGGCCACCGGAATCGACACCGATCGCATTCAACCGACTCCTCTTCATCTTCCGATTCTTCGACATCCTCAGCTTCTTCCGTCCGTTCTACCGCCTCAGAGCCCCACGAGATACCCGCCCCCCGTTCTCATGAACCCCCGCCTGGGGGACTCTCTGAAAGGAGGCACTCAAACGAGCACGAGCCCTGGTGGGCAAAGAACAGCAATGACTGGATCAACTATGGCCCCCACCGCGGTTTTGGGGGCAGAGGTGGAGGACGGGGAGGTAGAGGATGGATGGGTCCAACCCATCCCGGATGGCATGGCAGTTGTGGCGGACGTGGATGGTGCGCTCCAGGTACTCCAGGTCCAAGCACGGTGCCACCGATCCCTGGTGTGGGTGGTGACCCGCGATGCGGAGAACCTTGGCAGTTCCCCTCATACCACAATCAGAAACGAGCATGGAAGGCTGAGAAACGGGCGTGGAAAGATGAGAAACGGGGGGTGAAGTACGAGCGTAGGCGGATGAAGCGGGCAATGAAGCGTGAGAGGCGGCAGCGCAAACGAGAAGCGAGGGCCATGGGATACGGAGAACAAAGCGTTAGGGGAGATCGGCCCTGGAAGCTGATCATTTCCTTTCATGGTGCGCGTAGGGGTTCTGGATAATCATAGACGATCTAGAACATTCGCAAGAGGATGCTTGGATTGTAAAACACGTTATTATAGGTATCGGTTTATCCTGTGTAACGTTTGAGTATCGTAATATGGATCCTAGACGGAAACCTTATGCCATTCTTTCCTTCTCCTTGTCCACAATGCGTCACATGCGTGGGAGTTACGGCTACACACCCTTCGAGGAACGAAAAAAAGGGTTCAAGCTGGTCGAACTGAGGTTTTAAGGGGGTCCAACCCGCCATGGAAGAAGGGTCAAAGTCAGTCACGTCGACCTCTCGGAGGACTAGGAACGCGACCTCTTCGACGGCCTTGGGCCATCCTCATCTGAAGACGTAACGCTAGAGGGGGAAGGACCAGTGGCGACGGGAGGAGGACGCTTGCCTCGGTTCTTGAATCTGTCGCCAAAGTCGCGTTTCCTAGTAGGAAAGGGATACCGGGCCAGAGTGAGTACAATAACCCGTGGATACTTCGAGGGCACATAGCTACTCACTGTTGTAGGATTTCCGCATGTTTCTTCTTCTCGACTTCACCCTGCCAATATCAAGGCCGTGAGTATATGGCCCTTCTAGAGAGATCGTAGGTAAGGGTAAACTCAAGTACTTACCCGCTTGAGCTTGTGGAGTCGTTCTAGGAAAGATCCATCGTTCGAGAACACGTTCACTTTTGGAATCTTAGGTTTGGGAGTGGTCATAGGGAGAGAAGTAGAAGACGAAACCGTGGCTTCGAGTGGATAACTCGGAGTGATGTATCTGGTGGTGTGAGCGGGGAGAGAGAATGTAGTCGACATAGCGGTTGGCGATGGTGGTGGCAGTGTGAGAACTCGAAGCTGCGAGGCTTGTACAAGGAACTTTCTGAATTCCCACGGGTCCAATGTCAACTTTCTCCCGCCCGGAATAAAAATCCACCTGTATGAGGTATCGGACAATGGAATATCAAGGATTTCTTTTCCATAAAATCCCCGGCCGTTGAGGTATTCTAAAACAGCTTGTGACACACACATGCTCCTCAGATGCCTAAGTGGTGGCCACTCGCCTTCAATCAAGTCTTCTATCGCCCTCTCGTGGTGGATTGAACGCTTATCCATGACAATGATGCTGTGTTTTCCCAGGAATGGGTTCAGCTGAGGAGCCTGTTTGTTGTAAATGCGAGGTACAACAAGGAATCAATGGCAGGACTTACGATGTTCTCGCCCAAAAACCGCATGAAGCAATCTTTAGTGACGGAGCCCTCAAAGATCTCGAGAGCAATCATCCCTTGTGATGCCGATGCTGGAAGGATAGAATGGCAGACGCCTCGAAAGAATGTGCCTCTTTCAATCGCTGGGGTATTGGAAGAGGACCAGCTATTTGACCGCAAACCCGTCAGGCCGTAAACCGCGCTCTCATAGGGGAATGCAGACACGTCGGGGTCAGCGTACTGTGCCATGTCCATCTCCCACAATGCTTGCACAGCCTTGCTCCGTTCGCTCGCGTATCACGACACTGCCTTTCGCATCAACCCAATGCGCGAGAGTGTACGGCTCATGAATGCTGCAAGTGATGGCCAACCCGTGCTGGAGCTCATCCAGGTAGATAGACGGCTCGGCCTCAATCGTTGCCCGGGTGAACTGCATGTCGGTTGCACCGACTAGCCGCTGCCGTCCACATGTGTCCAGCGTGTGTGGATTGGTGGCCTGTCTAAACTGTCAATAGCAAGCAACTACATTGTGGACGAACCCCAACGAGACGTTGAAGATTTCTGCAACCTCGCGCATGGTCACGTCACCTTGCAAGTAATAGTTAGCCACTCTCACCCCCAGATCCTCGGAAAGGTCATACCGGGGATATCTCTTGAGGGCTCCGACGAGAGGCGTAGCGGTAACAATGGTCACGGCGCTCATCGGTCGGATCTCCTGATTTAGGGATGGTGTTTGATTCACACCAAAGAAGCAAAAAATTCGTGTTCACGTTTATACATATACTCATAGCCGTCATCACCACATCCAACCCACATGATAGCCGTCACCACCAGGAGATGATGAAACATCCCGCTTGTACAGGACGAGGTACCCGATGTGAACGATGCAGCCTCGGATGCTATGTCCGGGGTGGTATAAAGTCCCTCCGTTTGAGATCAGGATTCTCCAGGCTAGCAGTGCGAGCACGCTCCCCCTTCGTCTTTTCCAGTCTTTCGTCCTTAGGCCTGGTGCCTTCTTACGACCAGTCATCTTTATTATCTCAATCAAACCTACCTCTTTCGTCATGTTTGTCAAAACTGCCGTCCTCTTCTTGGCCTTCGTCGTTTTCGTAAACGCTCTGCCCGCCATCGAATACCGCCGTATGTCTCACTGGTTTTCGAAGCCTCCCTCTTGTTTACACCATTTACACCCGCTAATCTAGGTCCAGGGCCTAACTCATCGAACAGAGTTGGCACAATTATCCGGCCAGGTATCTCACTCGTTTTTGAACCTTTCTTCTCGCTTACACCATTTACAGTCCCCAACCCAGGTGCACCGCTTCTCACATCGAACCGACCCCAAATTGACGTTGGAGTTTCAGATGGTACTGGTTTTTTGAAGAGGGAGTCCCCTCTGCGCTTCGATACCGACGCCGACGTCGATATTTTAAAATCACCGCCAACCACATCGAAACCTCCCCACAGAACAGGAGGTAGCAGAGCCCCTGTGAAACCCGATCTCGATTTCCGCATCGGCGTACCCATCGTTCATCCTAAGCGAGGTTTCTTTGCGCAACTCACCAGCTACTTCAAGCAGCTGGGGCGGATCTTCACCGGTCGAGACGTCGTGGACAAAAAAATTACAGCTCGTAGCGTCGCGATCGATCCTGAACTCCTCGCTGAGCTCCAGGCCCTCGTCAACATCACTGTCACACTCCTCCGTGCTGAGGGCAAGGGTGATTGTAAGCGGCTCTAGTATCCTTCCATCCGTCCTAACAAACGCTGAGCTCGCATTCTCATCCTAGCTGTCAACCCCTTCCAGACTCAGATCGACACACTCAAGTCCGAGGTTGAGAGTGGGTCCGTCCCCACCGGTGAACTCATCCGCGCTGCCCATAGCATTGCGTCTTCCTACCTCTAAACGGTGATCATCTTGGTTAATGACGCTTCCGTTGGCCAACGATGGTGTTGCGTTACGAATGCGATGACGACTGACAAACATTTTTATGACTCTTTTGACATTTGGTTTGGTTAACGCTCGTTCAATGACGAAACTACTAGCCCATACTTTTCGCATAGTCATTCATCCACTGCTTTCTTTGATGCCTTCGACATGCTTAGAGTACCCCTTGAATAATGATGACTAGGATGTTTGACTGGTATACCTCGCTCGAGCGAACATGAGAAAGTTGGAAATCCTCAGTTCTGGCTCTGAAGCAAATGCACGAATGCCCAGCAGGCAGGTAGAAATGGATCGTATAAGACGTGACTAGGGTCAACTCAGCTGACAGCCGCAGTGGCTGAATGAAATTGATGACCGGTCGAGCAGAATATCTTCATTCTACGCGTCCATTCTCGTTCCTAGATGACACATATGATGGCTGAGAACCAAGTAAGAGAAGTGATACGAAAGACTTCAAACGAAAAAGCCCCAGGAATAGATGGAATCCCAATCGAACTCTGGAAATTGCTTGATGACCAATTCCTAGTGGATAAAAATGACAACAACCCAAGCAGAAAATGCAACATAGTTTGGATCCTAACCCAAGTATTCCTAGACATTGAAACACATGGAATGAACTGAGAAGCGAGAACCAATGAAGGATGCATGAGTCCAATATATAAGAAAAAAGACCCAGACAATGTAGCCAACTACAGACCAATCACACTACTAAACATGGACTACAAAATGTACACAAAAGCACTATCCCTAAAACTCACTGAAGAGAAATAATCAACAATGATCCCCAGTAAAAAGTCCAATGATTGGTCTTGACCATTGGCGATTCAACATGGCCAAACCAATCCTGAATGACTTGGGTTGATAATATATTGATCATTGGTTTCAATTATATACATTCCATGTGACTATGGAGACGTCTAGATAGTTTCAACACATACAGTATACAATATAAAAATTTGTGGATAATGTGTGCTCTTGTCATGATTGCAACAGTCCTTACTGGAATAGTAAAACTATTATTGCGAATGTCAAGGAGAGGGGGAAAACTTTGCAAGGGGAAAGGGAAAACCCTTTCCCTGCACTGGGTGTGGGGTTTTACCCTTCCACAGGGCTCACCTGTGGCTGGGATGATTCCCAC